>JAFMPE010189479.1:17553-35180 GCA_024759925.1 Ficus religiosa | reverse complement strand
TATGTATATATCTCAAAAGTAAATTATGTTTTATTGTATGTATGAAGTTTGAAGACTTGAGAATGTATTTTCAGTATAGTATGTATGCATGACAAGTTTTTCTCTAAAAGATAATCTATGTGAATATGTTTTAAAAAAAAAAATTTTTTTCTCAAATTTTCAAGTAAGTTAAGTACAAGTATGTATGGTGTCGACCCGGTTTGGGAAGTCGGGGCATCACAAAAATCACTATAAATGTGACAATATTTCATAAGTGCGCAATTTGAGGGGTAATCCTCGAAATCACCCCTTAAAGTTTTTCAGAGAAATAGCAAAATAACATTTTTGGAAAGAATAACGGTAAATTATCACATCAAATTGAAAACTAGTAATAAATAACATAATCAAATTTATGACCATACAATAAAAAAAAGAGAGTAATTGGCCTCAATATTTCCTAAACTCTTTTAAATGTGACAATTTGGTCCATTTTTTTTTTTTTTACTGAGATAACCCTAAACTACAATTTTCTTGGGCAATTTAGTCTTTTCTATCAAACTCCGTTAAATTTCTAATGGAATCTTACTAAAATGATCAGTTTTGTAATAAAAAAACTAAAATACCCTCCTTCCCCTCTCTCTCCCTTTCCTTCTCCCTCCCTCCTCCTCAACCCCTCCTTCTAACAACCCCCTAGCACGAACCTAGATCTAAGTTGCGTCGCTGCCCCCTAATCTAGATCTAGGTTCCTCCACCTGCTCCCCACCGCGTCCTCCGAACCTGTATCCAATTTCCACTGCCGCCACCCCCCCTCCCGCGCTCGCCCAATCGTGCTCCACCCCCCTAGAAACCCAAATCGGAGTTGCCACTGCCCCACCCTGAACCCAGACTTTTACTCTTTTTTTTATGAATTTTTAATTTTTTTAATTGATTATTAAATTACTCGAACCTAGACTTTTAATTTTTTTTTATGAATTTTTTATTTTTTAAATTTATAATTAAATTACTAAAATAACATATCAAATTAGCCCAAAATACTCATTATGTTAAAAATTTAATAAAAAGGATCATAATGGTCAACATATAAAGAGTTTTGGGTTATCTTGGTCAAAAAAAGTAAAACATGGTCCAAACCGTCATCTTTTAAAAAATTCAAAGACTATTTGGATCAATTACTCTAAAAAAAAAAAAAAAAACTTCCTCCTTCCTCCCTCCCTCTCTCTCTCACTCATCCCCTCTTTTTCTCTCTCTGAGATTTCCTCCTCTTTCTCTCTTTAACAAGAAACTATACACATAAATTTGTTAGTAAAAATTAACCATAAATCTTTAATTTTTCTAAAAAATCCAAGAATTTATCCAAAAATGTATATTATAATTTATCTTATTTAAAAAAACCTGCTATAAATTTTAAAAATAACTATTAAAAATGTTTTTTTGCAACAATTTCCCAAAATCTCTTAAAGGGGCTATCTAATTCAGATTGAGTACCTGTTTGGGGTAATATTTTTAGATAGTATTTTACTATTTGGATTTCAAATTCCCAATTTTACATAAAGTTTTCTCTTTTTCTCATTTTAAAAAAATTTAAACTTTAGAAGTCAATAACTTTTTCATTTCAAATCGCAAAGAGATGATTTTTATATCAAAATACTTGTAACGATGAGACGAATAAAACAACATTCATTTTACATATTTTTTCCAAATATATTTTAAATTTTTATATTATTTTTTATATCACATGACTTTTTAAAAAGTGTTTATCTAAATATATATTTCTAACTCAACCTCTAAAACTTTATCTTCAAATATCCCTCCAAACGGGCCTTGAGTCCACCAATGAAAGCCCATAGAAAAGAAAGAGCCCAAGAGAAGAGAACTCTGTCGATCTTCTTCCTCTTTTTGTTTTCTTTTCTTTTTCTTCTCTTTCAAATTCCGAATCTTTCCATCTTTCCAGTGCCCACTTTCATTTGTCTCCGATAAATCGCCATGCCGCTCTTTCTCTCCAACGAGGATTTCGCCGGCCTCTGCCACGACGCCGCCGCGGTGGCGGAGAGGGCCGACTCCTTCATCCGCGACCTCCAGAGAGAGCTCGATACCCTCAGGGCTCACTCCGACGCCGCCTCCATCACCGCCGAGCAGACCTGCTCTCTTCTGGAGCACAAGTTCCTCTCTCTCTCCTCCGAATTCTCTCTCCTCCAATCCCAAAACGCCCAACTCCAGTCCTCCCTCGATCTCGGCGCTTCCGACCTCGCCCAAGTCCAGGCCGACAAGCACCAGCTCCATCTCCAAAACGTATCAAATTTCTTTCTTTTCAAATTTTGAGTTTTAGGGTTTATATTCTGTCAGTCGTTCTTGATTTTTAGGGTTTTATTTCTTTATTTATTTTGGGAAGGTCATTTTATTTTTTTTTTTTTTTTGGGTTTTGGGTTTTGTTGCTTCTTCGGCTTTCTATATACATACATACATGCATACATATATTATTTTTGTAATTGTTATTTAGTATGCAGAGAAATTGCTTTATATATGGAAGGTAACCAAGTATGTTGTTTTGCGTTTTGTTGTGTACATTAGGTGCTTATTCATTTTCTGGATTTCTGTGTATGTTTTCTTGTGTATATCAATTGCTTTTAACAAAAAAAAATAAGTTTTTTTTTCCCCTTCTAATGTCATGGGGACTTGTGTTATTTTATGAAAATTATGTGATTGCTAGTTTTGGGATTGATATGCTTGGTGGGGTTTGTAGATTGAAAAAGATAGGGAGATTGGAAGGCTTAAAACGGAGGTTTCAGAGTTCCATAAGTCGAAAAGGCAGTTGTTAGAGTTGGTGGAGCAGAAGGATGTAGAGATTAGTGAGAAGAACGCCACCATCAAGGGCTATCTTGATAAGATTGTAAGTTTTTGTTGCAATGCTATTCTCTCTAGAGTTTCGAGGTCAGATTTGTTTCCCTTATTGCAGTTGATCGTTATTGTGAAGGTTAACTTGACCGACAATGCTGTGGAAAGGGAGGCCCGGCTGAACGAGAGTGAAGCAGAGTTGGCACGATCCCGGGCTGCCTGTACTCGTCTTTCACAGGTTATTTGACTTCTGAAATTTTATTCGCGTCTTTTCTATGTTTCATTTTTTCTGCAAGGGTTGGCATTAAATTCTGGTGCTGCTAGACCCTTATAACTCCTTATAAGCTGGTGAGCTACTCAGTTGTTTTCATCTGTTTTTCATAGATTTTTCTAAAGCATCTGATCAAGTGTGGATCTGATATATTTATCTATATATGTTTTTATTTTTATTTTATTTTTAATGTGCAAAAATAATACACAATGTTCTTATTCTTTTGAGTGTGCTCGGGTTTTGATTACAGCTACCTAGTACAAATTCTCACCTTTCCTCTCTAGGTGCAATTATAAATTTCCTAAATGCTAGACTTAAAATTTGAAACTTAACTTTCGATTTTGCATATTGGTTAGGTAACTATCATTTTAAAATGTTGGCTTGATTTTGCCTAGAATGCATAAAAACTAGATGCATATTTTCTGTAGCTGGATTTTCTGAATGGTACAGGGGTAGAATGATCTCCAGGCATATTTTCTTTTGCTTGGTTTTCCTGATGACACAAGGCTAGGTGTTGCTTGGTTACCTGCCAAGTTTCGACCATTGAGTTTTTAGTGTTATTGCACCGGCTAGATGTTGCTTCAATGTTCAAATAGTATTGGCACTTTTACTTTGTTAACTTGATAACTTGATTTTGGAGTTCTCTTTCTTATCATGCCAAATTTGGGTGTGAGCAGGAGAAAGAGCTCATCGAGAGGCATAATACATGGCTTAATGATGAGTTGACAGCCAAATTTGACAGTTTTGTTCAGATGCAACGGAAACATGCTGATGTTGAGGCAGATTTGTCTTCCAAGCTTGCAGATGTATGTTTGTTTTTACAGTTTTGCTTCATGTTCTATTCTAAAAATTTGTTTGGTAGGTTAATTCTCTTTTTTATGCATAAATCTAAAGAACTTACTTTTTCCAGTATTCTCAATTCCTTGTTAACATGTTCAGGTCCAGAGACAATTCGATGAATGTTCTAGCTCTTTAAAATGGAACAAGGATAGGGTGAGAGAGCTTGAAATGAAGCTAACGTCATTACAAGAGGTGATATTTCTGGGGTCTCAAAATTGTGTTCATTGTCTTTCCTAATATGTTTGCTGCGTAATATATATTTCTTTATGAAATGTGTAGGAGTTACATGCAACAAAAGATGCTGCTTCAACAAACGAGGAGCAACTTTCAGCTGAACTCTCAACAGTGAGTTCTACAAGAAATTTTTGTATTCTATTTTTGTGCTGGAACTGGCTATTTAAAGATATTTTTTTATTTATTAATGTCTTTATTCTGTTTCATGGGAATAATTATCAACTTTCTAGGTAAACAAGCTTGTGGAACTATACAAGGAAAGTTCTGAGGAATGGTCGAAGAAGGCTGGAGACCTTGAAGGTGTGATCAAAGCTTTAGAGGTGAATTTCTTTCTTTTGGTTTTTTGATCTATCTATTGTTTTAACGATTTTGATTCTATTTTTTATTTTTTAAAATTAATTTTTGATTTGTTATTATTATTATTACTATTTTTCATATCTTGTTGTGCTATTACTGCTGTTTTGAGCAGACACATCTTAGTCAAGTTCAGAATGATTACAAGGAAAAGCTGGAAAAGGAGGTATCTGCAAGGCAGCAATTTGAAAAGGTTAGCTACTATTGTATTTTTTTTTCCCCCCGAAACACATTGTATTTATAATTTTACTAGTATTGTGGAATCTGTTTAATTTTCTTTTCCTATGAAAAAAATTATATTTCTCAATCTGGTTGGCGAAGAAGCTATTATTTTCCGCTTGGTTGTGGGATGGATATTAGTGAAATTATATTTCTCAATTTTGTTGGCAAAGAATCTTTTATTTTCCGCTTGGTAGTGGTATATTATTGATGGACCTTTGGCAACCAATGCTATCCATAGTCTATAGTTTGGTTTCTAAATTGGAAATGAGGAGTTAAACCGGAATTTTTGGTTTAGGAGAGGACTTAATGATAGGGAGGAGGAATTACAGTTTCTAACCTAATTTATTTCTTCCTTTTCATTTAATTCGACGTGTCCAGATTGTAGAGTTTGGATAGATGACACTCGAGGGTTTTCGTGCAAATCATTTTTTGCTTCCCCCCTGACATTTCCTCCTTTGAGCCTTTTAATTTTATTTAGAAATCTCGTGTTCCTTATAGAGTTAAAGTTTTTGCGTGGTTGACATTTCATGGTGAACTTAACACGTGATACGGTCTTGAGGATATATCCTCATAATTTCTTCGTCTCTTTCCTAGTGCGTTTTGGGTAGAAAGGAGGGGGAGTCAATAGATCATTTCTTGTAGCTTTGTGAAGTGACTAGACAGCTATGGCTTAAGCTCTTTAAGGAGGCAGGTTTCCCCTGGGTATTTCCAGTAAAGTGTAAATCCTTAATGGTTGAGCATATGGTGGTATTTGGCTCTGTGGAAATGTATGGTGCTTGCATTACTATGGACAACATGGATGGAGAGGAATGCTTGAATTTTTGAGGAAAAGATGTAGACAATAGACTTATTTAAAAATTTGAGCTTTTCTATGGGATCGGCGGACAAGGAGTTTAAGGATTACTTGCTTGGTCTGCTAGTCTTAAATTGGATGGATGTAATTGGAGCATAGGGGTTGTGGCTTTTTAGTAGATCAGATCAGATGTGCCCTAGATTGGGCTGATTTTTGTTGTATATTTTATGATATATATATATATATTTATTTATTTTGTTTTGCTCTAATGACGATTCCTCATTCTCTTGTTTTGCTCTTTTTCTTGTTTAGGAGGCCGCAGATTTGAAGCTAAAACTTGACAAGTGTGAAGCTGAAATTGAAACAAGCAGGAAAGCAAATGAGTTGAATCTTCTTCCTCTCACTAATTTTACTACTGAAACGTATGTTCCTCCTGTTTATTTGAGAAATTTTTGCTGCACGTTTTCTTCATTTCTTCTGAAACTTTGCAATTTCTTTTTTTAATGGGTTTTTGGTGTTCTTGGAATTTCTTCACGTGGATCATGAAACAGTTAGACACTTTAAAGCTAATAATTTTATGGGAATAGAACAAAACTCCAATGTTAAAATGTTCATTGCTGGAGTTGAGGCATGAAAGTTTATTGTTTTTGCATCATCCACATTGTAGAAGATTTTTGCTAGTTTAATGTCGAACTTGGGAGAAACTTATTCTCTGTTTTGTAACCTAGGTTAAAAAGGTTATTCTTTTGGGACCATTCAAATGAATTATAATATTTGATGCAAATGTATGTTTTGTGCATGTCTTGTACAAGTAAAGAAAACGTATAACTTGAATTGATTTTTATGTTGCAGATGGATCAATTCAGTTGGCAACAATGAAATGCTTGAGAACGACCACATGATTGTTCCCAGAATTCCAGCAGGTGTTTCAGGAACTGCATTAGCAGCTTCTCTTCTGCGTGATGGTTGGAGTGTGAGTTACATGCTTAATTATGTTGTTTGTCTCATTTCTTTGGTTTGGTTTGAAAATTCTCTTCCTATTGGTTATATTCATTTTACTCGTCTCTTTTTTAATAGCTTGCTAAAATGTATGCAAAGTACCAAGAAGCCGTTGATGCCCTGAGGCACGAGCAGTTGGGTAGGAAGGAATCTGAGGCAGTATTGCAACGGGTATGCCTTCAATAATAGCTTTCTTTTTCTATATATATGTGTGTGTGTTCTTTGAACACAGTCACACGCACACACACACACACACACCCCCCCCCTCTCTATATTAGTCTCCCTTCCACTCATGTATGCGCATGATGGTAAACAAATGTTATATAGTTCTACCATTTGAATGTATACAAATCATATCCTCTATGTACTTTCTGATTGACACATAGCCAAGGAATAGGAGAGAATAGAGAGAATGCAAGAGAAATGGAAAGGATAGTAAAGAAAACTCTATTGAATATTAACCAAACAACCAAACGAAGGCACACAAGTCTAAGAAATTCAAGAGGCTCAACTTCTCTTCCCTGAGTACAATTTCCACTAAATTGACTGACTCTCTACTAGCGCCCCTTTACACGTTTTACTCGACTCATAACTAACTCGCTTCCCAAGGACTAACCGCTGCCTAGCTGACACACCCCTTTTCCCAGGCTCCCATTACCCTCTAGAAGGTTCTCACACCCTTCCAGTCATGTGCTTGGCACGCCTGACATAAGTGAACTGGATGGGAGGCTTATCATTACCCCTCACCCAAAGAGTAACCTTGTCCTCAAGGTTAAAGGCGGGAAACTGCTCCTGCAGCACTTCAAACGGCTCCTAAGTAGCTTTGAATGCAGGCAAGCCTTTCCTGTACCAAGACTTCTAAGAGATGACCAGGACGCTTTGGACCCGGGCGAAAACCCAACACTGCTTTAGGTTCCACTCGTAGCTCCAAATCATTAGCCAACTAAGGAGGAAGGGAGGTCACCATAACATTAGTTCCAAGAGCTCGCTTGAGCTGGGAGACATGGAACATAGAATGAATGGCAACATGGCTCGGAAGCTCCAACTTATACACCACTTGGCCGACTCGAGCAAGCACCTTAAAAGGCCCAAAGTATCGTGGAGCCAGTTTCTCATAGGGTCGGGAAGCCAAAGACTTCAGACGGTATGGTCGAAATTTGAGAAAAACTTGATCACCCACTTCAAATTCCTAATCATGGCGATGAGCATCAGCCTGTATCTTCATCCAATTCTGAGCATGCTGCAAATGTTGCTTCATTTTAGCTAGCATAGCATCACAGTCCAAAAGCTGCTTCTCAATATTTGAGCAAGGAGTAGACCCACGTTCATAGCGGATAATAGGTGGAGGATCACGCCCATAAACGGCTCGAAACGGAGTCATCTTAGATGAAGTGATAGGATGAGTTAAACCAAAATTCCGCCCATGGTAGCCACTTAGGCCTTAATCGAGGCGTAGAATTGGCGAGGCAACGAAGATATGACTCGAGACAACGGTTCCGTCTAACCATCGGTTTAAGGATGATAAGCCGTGCCATGCTTCAGCTCTGTGCTTTGCAGCTTAAACAACTCGCCCCAAAACTTGCTCATGAACACCTTGTCCCAATCTGACACAATGGACCGAGGGATGCCATGGAGTGCACCACTTTCTGAGCAGACACGGCCGCAACAGTGGGGTGCCGAAAAGGGATGTTTTAGGCTGATGAAATGAGCAAACTTGGAAAGACGATCCACCACGACCAAGATAGTATCCACACACTCCGAGCGTGGAAGGCCTTCAATAAAATCCATAGACATATCCTCTAAGTTCTGCTCCGGTATCGACAGGGGCTGAATTAGTCCACTAGGGAGAAAGTAGAGGACGTATGAGTTTGACACACCGGACATTGGGCTACATACCGCTGAATGTCCCCCTTCATACCAGCCCAAAAGAAATTAGCAGCCACTCGTTTAAGCGTTTTGAGAAGACCTGAATGACCTCCAATACTCCCATCATGTTACTCGCAAAGCACCTGACCAATAATAGACGAATTGCTCGGCAGAACCAACTGGTTCTTATATAGCAAATGGTTATCAACGATAGCATCCCCTGGGCGAGAGGTGGGATCACGTTTCAAGTTCAAAAGCACCTGTTGCAGCATCTCATTAGCGAGGACCCGAGCTTCAATACCGTCTAAGAGGAGTGTATGGGGGACGGTTAGAGCGAACAAGGCAGCAATGGGGTCATCAGCCGTAGGAGCAACCCGAGAAAGAGCATCTGCAACAGTGTTCTCAACTTAACCAACCACTTCTGATGGTGAGCATCTGCAGCAGTGTTCTCAACTTAACCAACCACTTTTGATGGTAAGGGCTCACTAACTACTTCTCCAATAAAAACTTAAGGCTCTTTTAGTCGGTGCACACCGTGAAATGATGTCCAAGGTGGTAGTGGCACCATTTTTGAATGGCGAAAACAATGGCCATTAGTTCTCGGTCATAAACCGACTTGAGCAGCGCACGTTGCGGAAGGACTTGGCTAAAGTAAGCAATGGGATGCTACTGTTGCATAAGGGCAGCCCCAATGTCGTGCTTGGAGGCATCAGTCTCGATCATGAAGGGCTATGAAAAGTCCGGAAGAGCCAAGACCAGAACCGTGGTCATGGCCAACTTCAATGCGCAAAAAGCGGATTCGGCTTCCTCCGACCAACCAAAATTGTTGCGCTTCAACTGATCCGTGAGTGGCCAAGCGATCCGACCATAGCTTGCTATGAACTGGCGATAGTAATTAGCCAGGCCCAAGAAACCCCGCGGCTCCCGCAAGTCAGTAGGAATAGGCCAACACAACATAGCCTCCACCTTCGAAGGATCGGCTGCTATCCCGTCCTTGGAAATAATGTGCCCCAAGTACTCCAAATGTGGTTGCCCAAATTGACACTTCTTCTTATTAGTCTATAACTGTTTACCTCCAATATCTACAAAATGATACCAAGATGCTCCTGATGTTTCTCCATAGACCGGCTGTAGATAAGTATATCGTCAAAGAAAACGAGGACAAACTTCCGCAATCGGTCGCTAAAGATCTCATTCATAAGGGCTTGAAATGTTACCGGAGCATTTGTGAGGCTGAATGGCATCACTAAGAACTCATAGTGCACCTCATGAGTTCGGAACGCTGTCTTCGGCACATCTTCCGGTCGGACCCGTATCTGATGGTAGCCGGATTTAAGATCAGGCTTCGAGAAAATGGCTGCCCCATGAAGCTTGTCCAACAATTCATCAATGACCAGGATTGGGAACTTATCCTCCACTGTTGTCTTATTGAGAGCCCGATAGTCCACACAAAAATGCTAGCTGCCATCCTTCTTCTTTACTAATAAAACTGGGCTAAGAAAGGACTGACACTTGGTTGGATGATCCTCGCTGCCAACATCTCAGTTACCAATCGCTCAATATCAGCCTTTTGAGCATGTGGGTAGCGATAAGGATGCACATTAACCGGGGCCACCCCCGAGGACAGGGTGATGGCAGGATCACGGAACCACTGCGGAGGAAGCCCCTTCGGCCAATTGAACACCCGTTGGCAACGCTGCAACACGTCGGTGAGTTGGCTCGGAATTTCAACACTCAAGCTTGGCTCCACTACCTCGATATTTCCCAATTCCACTAACACACCCGCACCCTGGTCTTTGATTGCCTTCATCATGGCCTTGAGAGACACCAAAGATTTGCACAAAGCAGGATCACCCCGGAGAGTAACCGTCACATCCCCAACCCGAAGCTTCATTGTCAAAGTCCCCTAGTTAACATGCATACCATCCAACGAAGCCAACCATTGCATGCCTAAAATAACGTTAGCGCTGCCCAACTCCAATGGCAGGAAGTCCTCTGTGATCTCCAAATTTTGGGGAGTCAAAACTACTTCCCGACAGATGCTCAAAACACCACAACTAGAGGTATCCATTCGAGGAATCGCTAATTTCTCGACCAAATCCACCGAAAGAAAATTATGGGAAGCTCAACAATTGATCATCACGACAATCTTCTGTTGGGTAATTATTCCTTTAACCTTCATCGTCTTCGGGGAAGATAGTCCCACCACGGAATTAATGGACAACTCCACCACATCACCGACTTAAGTGGTCTTCGGAACGTCCACTGATTCCTCCACTAGGTCCCCAAACCCTAAGTCCAAATCATCACTAACCACGAGCACATGCAATTCCTTATTCTTACATCAATGACCAATCGAATACTTCTCATCACAATGAAAGCATAAACCCTTTTCCCGTTTTTGTTGAAGCTTAGAATCAGTTAAACGATGAAAAGAAGAACCAGAACGATGACCTATATAACGAGTGTTTGGCGGCAATGTCGTTTGGCTTGAAGGGAGTTGATTGTATGGGCTTGGGCTAAAAGGCGTAAATGGGTTCTTGGTCCAACTTAGATGTGGGCCGAACTTCCCCGACCTTAGAAGTGAGTTGCGATCCTCAACTCGTTGAGTGAGTCTAGTCAGTTTCTTCATTCGGATCTCCGTTTTTACCTTCGGTTTCAACCCATTGATGAACGTGCTCTCCAGCAAATGCTCTGGAATGTCCATCAATGGAGTCGAAAGCACCTCGCACGGCTGGCGATACTACTGAACTGAGTGCTGTTGCAGGAGCGCGAGAAACTTCTCACAGATGGACCCCTCCTGAGACAATCGGAAGCGATCCAAGAGATTCAGCTTCAATTTCGACCACGAACATGTCGGCCGCTGGCTGTTCTCCCACTGAAACCAAGCAAGGGCCTTTCCATCCATACTGATCGTTGCCACCTCCAACTTCTAGAGCTCCGATAGGCGATTAATGGAGAAGAAACGTTTTAGCACGAAAAACCCACCCCTTAAGGTTCGAACCCTCAAACATTGGCATCTCCAAATGATGAAGCAGAGCATCGTTCTTACCGGCAACCTCAAGATAACCACCCCCAAGCGATCTTAGCTCTGAAATGGCCTTGGATAACACCTCGAAGGCTCTGCCACTCTGATCGACCAGCATTGACTTCCCCTGATCATCCCGCTTGAACTCGATCTCACAACTGCCAGACTCCATGAGCACCGATGGGCGAGAGGAGGACTCCAGACCCACCGAAACCCCAGATCCAACCACTGAAGGCTTAACCGGTTTGGGCTCCTCCAGCTTCTGCAATGCCAGATCGACCTGATCCAAGATCACTATCTTTTCCAGGATTGTCCCCAAACTTTTCTTCACCTCCGAAAGCTTCTTAAGATCTCTGCGAACTGAAACCATCTGCTCCTCCACAGAATCCACACGAGATTCCATCTTCTTCGCTACCATCTCCCATAACGAAGGCTCTGATACCAAATGATAGACACAGAACCAAGGAATAGGAGAAAACAGAGAGAATACAAGAGAAATGGAAAAGATAGTAAAGAAAACTCTACTGAATATTAACCAAACAACCAAATGAAGGCACACAAGGCTAAGCAATTCGAGAGGCTCAGCTTTTCTCACCTGAGTACAATTTCCACGAAATTGACTGACTCTCTACTATCCCCCACCAAAGCACACCCCCCCGGTACACGTTTTATTCACTTGACTCATAACTAACTCGCTTCCCAAGGACTAACCACTGCCTAGCTGACACAACCCCTTTCCTAGGCTCCCACTACCCTCCAGAAGGTTCTCACACCCCTCCATTCATGTGCTTGGCACGCCTGACGCAAGTGGACCGGATGGGAGGCTTATCACCTTCATTTTTTTTTTTTCCCATGATTAGTTGCTGCAGTGGTTGGAGAACTCTATTATGTATGATTATTTGTGCGACATAATTCTGTTTCCTTTTAATTTAGTTTTTAATATTTTTATGGGAGATGTGTAATTTTTCTTGATGCATGAAGTTCATTAAGTCCTCCTATTCCCTTGTTTTTGCAGGTTCTTTATGAACTAGAGGAGAAAGCTGAACTGATTTTGGATGAAAGGGGTGTGTGCTTTTGTTTTATTGTTATTTTTGAACTTGTTATAGTTGTAATCCTTTGCCGGTTAATTAGTAAAGCGTCAGAGAAACAGGTATCTCATGCACATGTGGTGAATCTGTAATGAGTACGAGTTATAAATAGCAGACCTCATGTACTAAAGTAGTAAAGTAAATATCATGTAAGAAAGGAGAGTTATTGAGATGCGATATCTAGTAGAAGAAAGGTAGTTGCTTGTCTCAATAAGACAATTATATCTAGTAGAGGTAGTCTAATTAAGAACCAAACTTTATGAAAAAAAAAAAGGTGAACTTTATTATCATTCTTTTTTGTAAGAAAACTTTCTTTTTTATATCCAGTTTGAACCTGAATTTGAACAGATTTGTTCCTGTAAACTGAAACTATCTTTGAAAATTTATGCAGCGGAACATGAGAGAATGATTGAAGCATACTCTATGATCAACCAAAAACTGCAAACCTCGACATCTGAACAGGAAAACTTGGAGAAAACCATCCAGGAGTTGAAGGTTAAATATGTTTATCAAATTTTGATTCAAATTGTTGTTTAATATATAATTGTTATTATTCTTGTTGTTATTATTATTTTTTTATTGTTGTTCATTTTGTTGCCCTTAAATGCTCGCACGCCCTTTTATTTTGTAGGCTGATTTAAGGAGGCATGAGCGTGACTACAGTCTTGCTCAGAAGGAGATCAATGACCTCCAGAAGCAGGTAAAAAACGTCATTGGATACGTCATTGGCAACTAGTTAATGAGTTTGATTTGTTTGTATTTTCTCAACTGTTTATTTTCATATTTTCATATAAAACGTCTTTCTGTTCGTTGACATTGTCAATGCCCGTGTGTGTGTTTGTTTAAATTTATCATTATTTGATAAGAAGTATGAATTTCTTGATTGAAAGAAAGGAAGAAAGTGGACAAGGTAGTACCAAAGGTCCATTTAACTAACTGAATCAGTAAGAAAAGCGTATTCAAACCAAACAAAATAAGGCAGAGTAATGACGCACTGTTTCCATTTAACTTAAGCACGTCTAACATGTAACTAAAAAATCCTAAGCTTTTTATTATTATTTTTTTCCTTGACGTTAAATTTTACCTCAAGGTGTTGGCTTAAATGAGTAGGTGTATGTTTTGCCCTTTGATGTCTTACCTTAACCTTATTTTTCTGGGTGCTAATGCTGAAGGTGACAGTTCTTCTAAAGGAATGCCGGGATATACAGATTCGTTGTGGATCTTCTACAAAAGATATTGTGAATGACACTACTGCTATTGTTCCTTTTGAGATGACTACAGATTCAGATGCTGAAAAAGTCATCTCTGAACGTCTTGTGAGTTTGTTTCTTTCTTCCTGAACATGATTCTCAAAAATTGAGATTCTGTTTTTTTGGCATTGTGGTTTGAATTTCGGATTTTTGTTTTTTTAGATCTTTGTATGTGTAATTGAAATCATCAATGTCCCTTTTGTACTGTTTGATGTGACAGTTGACTTTCAAGGACATAAATGGACTGGTAGAGCAAAATGCCCAGCTCAGGAGTCTTGTTCGTAATCTTTCTGACGAGATTGAAAATAAGGAGTCTGAATTCAAGGTTGGCTGTGATCAATTTATGTTTCTCTACTTATAATTGAATTTTTTGGAAACTTCTTACACTTGAGATGAAAAACATGTTGATAATTATCTATTTGGTTGTGGAAATTTAGGAAAAACTTGAATTGGAGCTCAAGAAACATACAGATGAAGCTGCATCAAGAGTTGCAGCAGTATTACATAGAGCTGAAGAACAGGGACGCATGATTGAATCCCTTCACACATCTGTGAGAGCTTCTTTTTGGCCTAATCTCTATTTTTCTTATATGGTAGCATGTATTTGATTAATTCGTTCTTGCTACTTGCTCTGGATGGTCAAGTTTTCGTTAATATTTTCCTCCAAAACACAGGTTGCGATGTACAAAAGACTATATGAAGAGGAACACAAACTCCATTTGACTCCTTCCATTTCCGTAGAGGCTCCTCCAGGTTTCCACCCATCTACTTTTTGTTCTCCAAAAGATTATTTGACTGAACTGTTCTTTTGGCTTTTTGGTTATATAAATTTTTTTTTTTCCCTTTCTGACAGAAGATGGAAGAACCAACCTAAAGTTGCTTCTTGAAGGTTCTCAGGTATGGTAGAGACTCAATTAAGTCATAGAAATCGTTCATGTCGTTACTGCTTTGCACTTTAATAACTTATCCCACAAGCAATACAACAAACAGGAAGCTACAAGAAGGGCACAAGAGAAGGCTGCCGAGCGAGTGAAATGTCTCGAAGAAGAGCTAGAAAAATCTCGGTAAATATTTCATTCAATTTGGGTCTTCTTATTTTGAGGTTTCCAAATTGATCCCTTCCCTCATATTTTAGTTAATCTTTAACATCCAAGTTCCTTGAGTTAGTTGGTTTTTTTAATTTTTTTAATTTTACTTTTTTAATTTTTATATTTTTAATGCTTTAGCATTGTTCAAAGTAATTATTTGTTCTCTTCTCTCTTTCAAATATTTGTCTACTCTGTGGCAATGGTTTGTAAATCCACATCTTATGATGATGGTTAGGATCGAGATCACATCTTTACGATCAGGGCGTGACAAATTGGCTTTGGAATCAAATTTTGCTAGAGAGAAACTTGACAGTTTTATGAAAGAATTTGAGCATCAGGTGATCATACATCAGGCTCTATAAGTACATTTATGGACAAAAAGCATGGTAGCGTTCCGTGTCTGAACTTTTTATTATGTCTCGTGACTTGTCTTATATCAGAGAAATGAAACCAATGGTGTTTTAGCGAGGAATGTGGAATTTTCCCAGTTAATAGTTGACTACCAGAGGAAGCTGCGTGAAAGTTCTGAATCTTTGCATGCTGCCGAAGAGCTCTCTAGGAAGTTGAATATGGAGGTCACGTCAATGTCTTACAATATACGTGTGCTTATATCATTTAAAATCACCGTTTTCACTTTGTCTGTCGTTACCACCAACAGGTGGCTGTTCTGAAGAATGAAAAGGAAATGCTAGTAAATGCTGAGAAGAGGGCTTTGGATGAAGTCCGTAGTTTGTCGCAGAGGGTCCATCGCTTGCAGGTGGTATTGTCCCAATTTGTGGTTCTTTTTCACAATTGTTGTGTTGTTCTCATATTATTTTATGCAGGCTAGTTTGGATATTATTCAGAGCACAGAGCAAGTTCGTGAGGTAGTTTTTATTTTTATTTTTGTTTTTATGTAATTATATTTCAAGTGATTTTTGTTTGTAACTTTGTTGTAACATATGACTTTATGTGTTCCCCCTAACTGCAGGAGGCAAGAGTTGCAGAGAGGAGAAAACAAGAAGAGTATACAAAGCAAATTCAGGTATTTACCATTATTAGTTCTCAAGGTTTTCTATTTTTTCTTTTTGTATTTTTTTCGTTGAAATGTGTATATATACATTTTAATATTGATCTAGATGTGTGAGATTTGTTTGATCAATTGATCTTTTTAATATTGTTCATAGTCAAGGTCAATGATTCGGATTAATAGTTACTGTCGAGTTTTGGACTACTTTAAGAATGCTAATCGTAAATGTGCAGAGGGAATGGGCTGAGGCTAGGAAAGAACTGCACGAAGAGCGGGATAATGTTAGAGCTCTAACACTTGACCGTGACCAGACCATGAAAAATGCCACGAGACAAGTTGAAGAAATGCAAAAGGACTTGGCTAATGCATGGAGTGCAGTTCGGACTGCAGAGACTAGAGCAGCTGTCGCAGAGGTGGGTTTTTGTTTGTTTTTGTTATTTTTTTTAACTTGCAGTTTTATGCACTCTGTGTGTGCTATAAGATGAATTTGCATATACGTTACGTAAGACATGAATCCACATACCTGCCTGTCTTTTAGAGGATTTACTATTTGTTTGTTTGTTCACTCAGGCCAAACTCTCTGATTTGGAGAAAAAGATTAAATCTTCTGATTTTCAGGTACTTTTCTAATGCGCTTTTCATACTAACATGCACGTGAAGTTAATTTGATTTTCTGTACCGTACGTTCCATTTAATTTGATTATGGGTTGTTTTTTTTTGTTTTGTTTTTGTTGTTTTAGTTTTTTGTTTATTGATTTTTGTTTTTTCTGGTGAGTACAAAAGCTTTTAAGTTTGAAGTTGATCTAAACTAATATGGGTTTATTTTATTAAGCAGCAATGTTGCCTTTGGTGACAGTTATGTAGCTCCTCTTGGGGCGTAAATTTTTTTTAGAACCACATTTTTGAGGGTATTAACTATCACTGCTTTCTCCTCTCTCTCTCTCTCCCTTTCTCTCTCTCTTTTGACAAGAAACAAACTCTCTCATCCTCTTTTCCTTGTCATTTACTAATTATCAATGAAAGGGTTATTAAAAATTAGATATTTATATTATGCTTGGTTCTTGACACCTTGTATTTTTTTGGTTTTATTCCATCTAATCTTATTTTGTTCTGATTATTCCATCTAATCTTACATTCTAAATATTTTACTGAACCCCGCTACCCTATTATAAAGATTAAAAAGATGAAATCTTGGTTTTACAAGTGATGACTGGCTGTTAGTGATTGTGGTTCTGTGCATGTGTATGTTCAGTTGACTTTTAGTTTCTGACATGTTGAATCCTTTTTTTAGGGTATTGTCATGTTGAATATTGGTTAAACAATATTTTAATTTGATGCAGACTTGCGAATTCTAATTCTTTAATCCCCTTTAACCCCCTTATGTTCTGGTGTTATAGGATCTTGCGATGGATGGGGCGACTGAACCTTCATCCTTTTCAAGTGAGGTCAGTTTGTGGCTTTTATTTCTTTTTACCAGGAATGGTTTCCTACGTTTGGTTCTATTGGAACAAAATAATTGGTCCCTAGACCAAGAGAGCTGCATGAAAAAGTAGTGGCAAGTTCCTCAATTTATCAGGATGATTTTCATTTTACAACTTGTCTATCTTTTTTAGGATTTTTGCTTCAAATATATCTTCATTTATTCTACAGTTACACACCATGTATACTAATTGCACTCATGTTTTGATTGTTTCATGGTTTTTGCAACAACGCTATATATGATACATGTATATGCGTGTACCATCCGTGCATGTATGTATGTATTCTATAAATA
>JAFMPE010189479.1:0-17479 GCA_024759925.1 Ficus religiosa | reverse complement strand
GTTTTTGCAACAACGCTATATATGATACATGTATATGCGTGTACCATCCGTGCATGTATGTATGTATTCTATAAATATTTTGCTTCTTATGATTGAGTAGTCTGAAATCTATTCATAGGTGCACCTTATCTGGCAGAGAATATTGAAATACAAATTATGCAGAGATTCTGAGAGTTTCCATTTTGACTTGGAGTTCTTAGTTTTAGATTTATGTTATCAAGAATTGAAAATCAAATTTAATGTTGAAACACAATTTTTCAGTCATGACCGGTTTGAAAGTAGTCTGATGGACTCATACTTTGTTAGAAGAGGGTATAAGCTTGTGTCAAGAGTTTGACTCTTATTTTTGGCTGTGCTCCAATGTGTAAGTGAATAACATGTATATCTAGGTCAGCTTGTAACAACAGCTACTTGTTGAAGGGATTAACGTAGGTTCTTTTTCTTTCCCCCCACCTTAACCAAACCCCCCCAAATAAAATAAAATAAATATAGATTAAAAAAAAGAGGAAAAGGAAAAATTTCATATTTCTGTTGGAGTTTGAATCTCTAGATGTTTCAGTTTTATTGGTTAACTGGGTAGAGGTCTCAAGGATTCGGTATTTTCACATATTTAATTGTTTATTTATTTTTTAAGCTACCCCTTCATGTAGCAGTGTTTCATTTGAAAATTAAATAAAAAAAAAAAAAAAAACCTACCTTTGTTATTTTTTGTAAAGCATTTTGGTACTTTTGTCAGATTATAATTTGTGTTAAAATGCCATGACTTCACTATCTTTTATATTTGGATAATTATGTCAATTTATGTGCTTTTCTTGTGCTGAACTAAAAGTCAACCATTGGTTTGTTTAAATTTGGTCCAGGTTGTTTCCGATTTGAAAGTGGCAAAGGAGGAGATTGCAAAATTGAGAGAGGAAGCGCAGGCTAACAAGGATCACATGCTACAGGTTCTGTTTCTTTACTCTTTTAAATTCTCAATTTGTTTAAGCAATTAAAACTAATGGTTTCTCTTGTTCATATTGGCAGTATAAGAGCATAGCCCAAGTGAATGAAGATGCACTAAAACAGATGGAAAGTGCCCATGAAGACTTCAAAGTTGAGGTAGCGATATTGTTGCTCTTCTTTTGTTCAATCGATTATCAAACATTTACCGTAGTGGGTATAATTTGTCTTTGCCCTCTAACATGTTATGACAGGCCGAGAAGCTTAAAACATCGCTAGAAGCTGAACTTGTTTCACTTAGAGAAAAGGTTTCAGAACTTGAAAATGAATCTAGTTTGAAGTCTGTAGAAGTGGCTTCTGCAGCAGCAGGGAAGGAAGAGGCTCTTTCTTCTGCTCTAGCAGAAATTAAAAGTCTAAAAGAAGAAACCTCAGCTAAAGCGTAAGTTTCTCTGGATGCATTTTAATTTCTTGCATTCACAATCCTATTTGGAGCTTCATTTTTCATCTTGAACTCCAGGTCTCAAATTGTGACAATGGAGATCCAGATATCTGTTTTGAAAGAAGACTTGGAGAAGGAGCATCAGCGATGGAGCTCTGCTCAGGCTAATTACGAAAGACATGTCAGTATCATCTCCAATCCTCTTGCTGCTGATTCTTGTTTTAACATAAATTGCCGCTTCTAATTCTTGATCTGCGAGTAAAACTTTAAAATAAAGTTTTGTTGTTAAAAAAGGCTTGAAATGGCCTCATATGCTCCCAGCCTTCGAGTTTATTTTTGGTGGTTACTTTGGGGTTATTGGGGATTGAAAAGAAAAGCCTTCCGATCAAAAATACCTTAGAAAAGTTCCTAAAAAAAGGGGTTCTGCAAAGTTGCGAGGAATATGGGTATTAGTGGAACGGCAACTGGCTGTTGGCTTGTTTTTTGTTCCAGGTCCTAATATGGTGACCTGTTCGTTAAAGATATTATATATGTATATGCAAATAATGAAAACATAGTAATATATTATATTTGCTCTCGATCTAATTTCTCTCATTTCCCACCATGTTTGCGATATTTCTCCAGGTTATCCTCCTGTCAGAGACAATTCAAGAATTGAATAAAACTTCAAAAGATTTGGGTTCACTCCAAGATGAAGCATCTAAGTTGCGCAAAATGGTTCACGTGCAGAAAACAGAGAACGTAAGTCCGGTTACCACATTTGTTTAATCTTTTCTTTTTAAGCTACTTTGGCATGCAAGATTGAAGTTGATCTTAATTTTCCATATATATTTTTTCTACTTCATAGAATGAACTAAAGATGAAGTGGGAAACCGAGAAGGCAGTTTTAGAGGAATCCAAGAGCGAGGCTGAGAAGAAGTACAATGAACTCAACGAACAGGTAATTGCCATATGCTGTACGCATGCCGGTTTTTATTTTATTTTTATTATATTTATTATATTTATTTTTAATTAATATTATTGGTGCTGTTATTATTTCTGTGGTGATGCCTCATATGGCTTGTTCTTTTTTTGCTCAACAAACCAGAAAGCTGTCTATATTAATGCTGGAATGGATATATTGCTCTTCAATTTTTTTTTTCTTAGTTTTAATTTCTTGTGTTAATTGTTGTTTAAAAATAGTTAGCCTTAACCTTATCCTCTTCCTTGTATTTGATTCACTAATCAATAAAAGGAGTTTTTTTCATTAAAAAAATAGAAAATAGTTTTCCTTAATCTATTGATAGAATCATAATCTGTTATACTAATATTTTTCTCTAAGGCAAACAGGGCTGTGTCAGTTGATAAAATTTTATTTTGGTTGTAACAATTGGATTGTTCAGCATGAATGTTAATTATTTGCCAAAAAAAAAAAAAACTCGTGGACTGGTAAGGCATTAATGTTGGTCTTCTAGGCAATCTTGTCTCAATCACTTTTGAGAAGTTCTAATCAATATGGTTCTTAGGGGTAGGTTTGGTTTGATAGAATGACTGTTGAATATAACTATCAATGAAAAGTGTTTTTCTTATTAAGTAAAAAAGAAAGAAAGAAAGAAAGAATGATACTTAGCGCACTATAGCATGTTTTCCCATAACGTTTTTACATTTCTTTATCAAAATGAAGCTGATATCATCTAAAGAATTACTTACCATGAGAATTAAGGTGCGCCATTAACTTGGGTTCGTATTATTACTTGTCGTACATGTCCCTCATTTTCTTTTTCCAGAATCTTGTTGCTTTCTCCTGTTCTGAAGCTTCTTATATCCTTTTCTAGAACAAAATACTGCATAGTAGACTCGAGGCTTTTCACATTCAATTGGCAGAGAAAGATCGTATTTCTTCTGGACTGTCTAGTGGAAGTGCTGGTCCAGATTCTTCCATTGATGCTGGTTTACAAAATGTGATAAATTATCTGCGACGGTCAAAAGAAATTGTAAGTTTTCATTGCATCTCTGTGTGTGTGTGTGATACAGTCTGCAGACATACTTCTTTTTTTTTTTTTTTTTTTTTTTTTTTTTTTTTTTTTTGTGTGCTGCGTTTAACTTCGTTTTTGTCTTCAACAGGCTGAGACAGAGATTTCTTTGTTGAAACAAGAAAAACTGCGATTGCAAGCTCAGGTGTGTTTAAATGTCCAAAGTTTTTTGTTTAACGTTGCATTAAGAAAAAAACAAAAAGTAACTGGATATAACATTTTGTGTACCCTTGCATGATTATATTGTTATCCTCTGTGCCCTCTTCGTCCAAATATATTTAGAAATTTGAAACAAATAATGGATACTACAATTCTGTCCAAAAAAAAAAAAAAGTACATCATTCTGATGAAAATTTTACTTCACGACTTTTTTTTAATGTAAATTCAACTCATTTAAATATATTTAGATTTATATAGTCCTTAATTATATTCTCTTAACAGTGTTAACTAGTCAATTTCTTTCAGTAATTTCGAACTGTTTCCTAGTATTAGGAAAAGCTCATTTGGAATTGACATACTTAAACACGTGAGAATTTTGAACTTATTCCTTCGTTTTCCATTATGAGAAGAAGGCATAATGACAATAATCTCCTGTGTGTTAAGTCAAAATGCAAGAATCTCCCGTGTTTTTAAAAAATGTTGGAATTACTCAACTTTGTTAGTAAGAATCATCCAACCGAATTCAATTCAATTATTTACTTACTCAATTTTAGTGAGTGAATTTTTTAGTTACACTAAAACCAGTAAACTCCATATTTAAAACAGAACATCAAGTGGACAAATAAAATCTTGATTAAAGCATTTCATTGCCTATAATTAATCGATAATACCATGCATGTTATCTTTATATGATTTGAGCTTGAACTCCACCGTGTTTTTTTCTCACCAGACAAAATCCACCCCTTTTTTTTTTGACCCTTACCTGTGATGTCTTTAGGTAAAATTAGTTGTGTGAAAGAACACAATTATCCTTTTAAATGAAAGGATGGTGCTGAGAGATTCTATACAACGCCGAAAACAAATCTGTTAGATGACTCCCCAGACAACATATCTTCATGAAATCTCACTCTTAGTTCGTTCTCGTTAATAGATTCTGTCTCCCTTTTATCATCCTTTGTATTATCTGTATCTGCTAGAATGTGGGTCCTATGATGGTGGATTTCCGTCTATGTTGGATTACTTGGCAATCTCATGTCTTATTGATTGATTTTCAGGTTGAGAGTGCTCAAAAGGCTACAGAAACTGCTGAATCGTCTCTTCAAGCTGAGCGTGCAAGTTCAAGATCTTTCTTGTTTACAGAGGAGGAAATGAAATCATTTCAACTACAGGTTATTCTCATTTCTTCATCAAGCTTTTCTTCTTTTCTTTTTATTTTTATTTTTTGTTATTATTTTTTATTTTTTTGATAGTCAATTTTGAGGAACTTCTGGTATATTTTATTTTCCTTTAAAGTAATTTCATGTTCTCCATAGTTTCTTTTATCCTTAATTAATGTTTTCCTTTTGTTTGTTTTACTCCTTTGTTGTATTTCCACCTTTTCAATTTATTTTAGCAAATGTTTATATTCCCTTCTGACTGTAATCTATGTAAAATACTTTGCAGGCTAGAGAAATGACCTTACTTCGTGAAAGCAATGTGCAACTCAGAGAAGAAAACAAGCACAATTTTGAGGAGTGCCAGGTAGAACTATGGTTGATAAATGAGAAACTGATAAATGAACGTACGTGGATATTATTCATCATCCTTAACAAAATTTTCCTCTTTGGAATTAAATGTAGAAATTGCGTGAAGTTGCTCAAAAAGCTAATGCCGAGACCCAGAACCTAGATAGACTCTTAAAGGAGAGTCAGATTCAGGTGGAATCCTGTAAAAAAGAAATTGAAGTGCAGAAGTTGGAGAAGGAAAACCTGGAAAAGAGGGTCTCTGAGGTATTAGAATTGTTCTCTTTTCCACTTGCAGAGTCAGAAAGTAACAGGAAATGCAGCACCACAACTATAAATGTGCATAAGATAAATTCTTTTGTTGGCAGGCGTGCACACACATGTATCAATTAGTAGATTTATCTGTGTTTTTGACCATTGGTTACATCAATTCCAAAATGAAAGATTTACAATTGTGGTACTTGTTTTATAAGAGAAATGGTTTTTTCTCTCTTATTCCACAATCCCCCTCCTTAATTGAGGACATGCTATTTACTGCTTTAACCTAAGTGATAAACAAACGACGTGATAGTCAAGTCCTATATTGAGTATGTTGTCTCGTCATGTATTGTCTACATACTGCCATGCATGTATGCACATTACTGTTCACATTAATTGTTCATTACTCTAATGTTTTTTCCCCCCTTTCTTTAAAGTTACTTGAAAGGTGTAGGAATATTGATGTCAACGAGTATAATCGCTTGAAAGATGATGTTCGGCAGATGCAGGTCAGTAAATTCAGTCACTGTTATAAGTTGAATGCGTAGGAAATTTGATGTCTGATTATACTTTAATGCTTAAAAGTAGTAGTCAAAATTTGGTTTAATGATTGAATCCACGTTATCCCATGTTAGATTTCAACCACTTGGGGGTTTTGATGTGGCAGGATCAACCATTTCGGGGGCCAAATTTCAACTAATTGGTTTATGGGGGTGTTTGGTGAATGAGTTTAGTTTAAGATTTTTAAGTTTCAATAGTAATTTTTTAGAAAAGACAAAAAACTTTTTCAGAAAAGACAAAAAACTTTTTCAGAAAAAGACAAAAATCATGATGAAAAAAGTACAATTTAGTTTATTTTTTAAAATATATGTACATTTACATTTGAGTAAATGTTGGGGGAAAAGGAATCAATTTTTTTCTCGTCTCCATACATCTTTTCTGAATAATGATGTGTATTTGACGGACTTTAATAACTCAAAAGTGCCTTTGGCACCTGCTGGGACCCACTCAATTGAGAGAGAGCACAACTTGGGCTCTGGATGCCCAATAACTGTACTTAGTTGCATATATTATTGATGTATTATGCATAGAATATTGTCTATTTAGCTGAATGTCGAGTTTCAACTACTTGTCATTTAATATGCCTCTTTAAAATGTTGGGGGGGGGGGAAGGATTGAGTCGATTGACCTTGCCGGAGGGTGACTGTACTAGAGATTTCATGGCTGTGGCTTTTGATTAAACATTATGTAGAAGGAAGTGTGCCAGGTATTTTAGTTAAACATTTCCTAAAGAGAGCTACTTCCACCATTTTGGTTGAATCCTCATTCCTTTCTCGCATGGAAGGAATAGCCATTCCTATACCATTTTCTTTTGGTGTTTAGAATAATCTGTGAAATCTGTTTTTACATATTTAAAAAAAAAAAAAAAAAAATCTTGGAGCTCCACCACCACCTCTCCTACTCTACTGCTTCCCTCGTAAGATCCACCACACTCCTTGCCAGATCCACTACCGCACCCCGGTCATTAGATTCACCGCTTGTTGATCCATGTTGTCCTCCCAAATCTGCTACTCTTCTCGGCTGAAGTTGAACCTCTTCATAAAAAAGTTATAAGGAATGATAAATTATGCATACTCGTTAAAGATAGGGAAAGTTTTATCAAACTCAAAATAGTTATATTCCATTCCTTCACATTTGTAAATTTTGAACCAAGCACCTGCATTTACTATCTTTTCCATTCTCATTTTTTACGGAACTTTCTTTTCCATTCTATTCTGTTACCATGACCATTACCATGACATAACCATTCAGGCATTAAGATCGAGCACGCCAAGCATCTTACATAGATCATATTAGCATTTACTCTATTTCAAACCACTTGAACAATCATTACTCATTACTAAGAAACGCCATTGTATTTTTATTTAGTCCTTTGGAGTTCTCTTTTTGGATTATAAATTTAAAAGTTGAAAAGAAATATATATTTTATTTTATCTGTATATTGTCTATCCTTTCTAAACACCAGATGGAATAGAACGATTTAAGAAGGATATAATGAAATTGTGATCGAGTTCTTCACAGAAAAAACGTTCCATTTTATTTGACTGGTAGATACAACAGACAATTTATAATAATAAATATATGATTCTACCAAATATGAAAAATTCCAAAAATTAAATTTAATAATAAGAAATCTAAAGTAATATTAAATAATATATAGTGATTATTTATTTATTTCTTTTCCAACAGGAAATTCTAAAAGAGAAGGATTCTCAGATAGAGGAAAACAAAAGGCTTCTTTCTGAAAGACAGGAAACTATATCACAGTTGGAGCAAACCCTTTCTAACAGCAGACTAGAATTGACTGAGGGGGAGAAAAGGATAAATGATAGTTTGCAACTCGAGGTAAACTACAGACCTTGTTTTGTTATTTCTTCTGGAAAAAATCCCCCGTTCTATAGTATTATTGTACCCTTCAAATGTCACCTTTCATGTCTTACAATCTCGCACCGACAGGCTAGTTTGAAGTCAGAAGTGGAAAAGCAAAAGAAGATTGTTGCACAGCTAAAGGTTATTGAAATAAAATACTGTAATCCTAACCTAGTATTTTACTATTATTGCTTAATTATAATATGTAAATAATTGTACTAATTCCAGTAGCATTTGTTTTTCCTGGTCTACAGAGGAGGCTTGATGTTTTGTCTAAGGAAAAGGAGGAACTGAACAGAGAGAATCAAGCTCTTACTAAGCAATTGGAGGAACTCAAACAAGGTAGTTAGAAACGGACCGCTAGTCTATTTGATCCGAGAGGCTGTAGCATTGTCTTTATTGGTCAGTTTTTCATGTTCGTTATATAACTATGGCATCTGGACTGCAGCAAAAAGACCTGGAGGTGATAATTCAGGTGATCAGGCCATGAAGGAGGAGAAAGACACTAAAATTCAGGTTCATTTAACAAATCTTCTGCCCTGTTTTATTTTAGTTTATTTAAAGAAATGCCTGTCTTTTGTTACAATTTATCTTGTTTTCCATGTTTGCATAGATTCTGGAAAAGCACCTTGAGAGGCTGAGAGAGGAATTGAAGGCAGAAAAAGGGAAGCGTGTGAAGAATGAGAAGTTAGTAAAGAATTCTTATGATAATGTTGAGCAGGTTGACCATCTTTTTTTTTTCGCTATTATGTATGCTTTCAAGATAGAATATTTTCTTTTTTGTTTATTTATTCTAAGCCTTCAGGTTTAATTTTAAGCATGCTAGGTGCGCTCTTGAGGATATTTTGTTGATATTGTTTAGTTTATTCTTAACGATAATATTCTGAATTGTTTCTGGACAACTTGGAACTAGTTTATGGTTTCTGATTTTCTTTTTGATATTAATGCTTTCTTATTGTATATCTCGTTCCAAGTCTGTTGTGATATGACGAATACAATGTCTATTGAACTATATATTAATTCATGAATCTGATTATCGGTACTAGTTTGATCAAATCTTTACCTATTTGATTAATTGTAGACTGGATGAGTTTATTTTCGAAGCTCATCTTACCTTAGCTATGCCTTCTGTTGAGCATCTCCTGATGATACCTTCTGTTGCCATATTAGGAGAAGACGAAGTTTGTTAATGAATTCGAGAAGCACAAGCAGGTTTCAATGCAGCTTGCAGATGAACTTGAAAAGCTTAAGCCTGCCAAAGAAAGTCTCCCAGAGGTAGTAATGAGATTTCCTATTTGACTTGCCTATTATTATTATTATTATTATTTTAAGGGTTGCGTGCATGCGTGTGTGGGTGCGTTTCTCTGGTTGACTGAAAATTTTTTGGATGGTACATGCTAATATATTAGTCAATTCCTTGCTCCTGTTAAAATCCATGTTCTCCGCTTTTAATATATCTCTTCTAACTAGTTTGTCTCGGTTTTTCTTCCATGATAACTTACTATTAGTTCTTAATAAAAACCTCAGGGTACATCACTGGTTCAGCAGCTTTCTGGAACTGCTTTGGATGATCGCGTAAATGCTTATGTCTTGGCTGTTGAAAATTTTGAAAAAACAGCACGTGCAGTTTCCAGTGAGCTCGGAGCTCTTACCGTTGCTGCAGAGACTTCAACTCCAGTTGATCCTTCCATACCAGCGACAACTGGTTTTTTTCTTCAACTTCTTCTCTCTCTCTCTCTCTCTTTTTTTTTTTTTAAAGAAAAAACCTTTCATTGATAAGAAGTCAATTAAAAGTGAAAGAAAATGAGGTATCCTAAAAACCAAGACAGAAACACAAGGGATAGCAAATATGATGTATGCTCAAACCTACAAAACTTAAATTCTGCACAACCTAAAAACAACATCCGGCTATTGTCCTATTGCATTCATCCAATTTAAGACTATTAAATGGAAAATCCTTAAATTCATTGTCAGTCACTTATCATTTTCTATGATTCACTTTTTCCATATAGTTCCATTTTTAATGATTGATATCTTTATTTTATTCAGTTAGCAACAAGGTATTTGATTCCCTTTTTCAGGTCTTGTAGCACCTGCTCAACCTCCTAGTGTTGCGTCTTTTGCGGGTCCAGCAACAAGTGTTCCTGCCAGATCAACTGAAGAAAGTGAAAAGAGATACAATGCACTCAAAGCTAATGTTGAATCTCGGAAAACAACGAGAAGATTGGTTAGGCCACGTCTGGTAAGACCAGAAGAACAACCACAAGGTGATACGGAGATGTCTGAGGCAGAAGGGGCCAACAATAGTGGCAAGACTGCACCTTCCAGCGATACAGAAACTCAAGGCAATCCCTCTTCTCTGCCTCTGACACAAACACTGGTTCGAAAGCGTCAGGCTTCCTCTTCTGCTTTTGGTTCTCATGAAGAATCAGTTTCCCAAGGGGAAACTGGCTCTGATGTGGTGGCACCATTGACAAAGAAATCTAAAGGTTCGGATTCCCCACAAGTGAGTGGTGAGGGGAAAGCTTCTGCCACTACGGAAAATCTTGAAACACTTCCGGTCATTGAAGAATCTACTGATGTTGGTGATGGGCCTCAGGCTTCAAATGAGGAAGCTGTCGTTGATGCTGAAAAGGAAGAGGTTGAAACCACCGAGGATAAGGTTGATGAGTCAAGAGAACCGCCGTTGGCCGAGGCAAGTCAAGTTGAAAATTCTCAAAATGATGACATTGTTTTGGAAGAGAACTTGGAAAGAGCTAGTGGGAAAGAGATGGTTTCCGATGATGTAGGACACGAGCAGGCTGATGTTGAGAACCAACAATCCATGTTGGAAATTGGAAACGAGAGAGAAGAGGGAGAGCTTGTCCCTGATGCTGCTGAGCTTGAGGGTACTGGTGATGTTGCTGCCAGCCCTGAATTAGTAGTAGAAGGGCAACCCGAGCCTTTGGTAACTCCAGTGGCATCACCTGTTAGGGTTGACGATGAAGCTGTTGCTTCTGCTGCAGCCGATGTTGGCGATATCAGTTCTCAAGACGCTCAAAATGACGAGAAGAATGATGAAGTTGATGAACCTGAAGAAACCGCTGAAGGTTCGGAGAAATCAAATGACGGTAACGACCAAGCAGCAGTGGAGATTGATCAAGTTGCTGAAGCTGCTTCAGTTGCCCCCGAAAGTACTTCATCAGCAACTACTTCGGAAGTTACTGTATCGAAACAAAGCAGCCCTAGTATTATCACGGATGCGGAAGAGATGAAACAGGTTTCTCCCTTAAGTAGTACATCTACCACCATAAATTTGTCGGAACGAGCCAGGCAGAGGGCTATGCTAAGGCAAGCGGGAGTGGGAGTGGGAGCGATTACTCCTTCAGCGCCTAGAGGCCGTCAAAGAGCAACACCTCGAGGTCGAGGTGTGCGTGGTGGTAGACGCGGCGGGCGCGGACCGACCACTGGTGAACAAGCTTGAGCATTTGTTAATATGAAGTTAGAAGCGGCCCAGTACTCAATTGTCCGTACATTTCCCGTGATTTTGTGAATTACGGTCACCCTTTTGATTTTTTGGTGAATGTGAGTTACAGTTGATAAACTATATTAAGATGTTTTTGCAGAGACTTGGTCACTGTTAACTACAGAAATAGAAAATTTTGAAGCTAAATGATGCATGGAGAATTTACTCTTGATTGGATGATTTCTATGTAAAAATCAGTTCCCTACATATTTAAATTATGCCCTTTCATGAGCACCCGAGTTTTATTACTATTATTATTATTATTTTTTAAATATAGATTTTTGTTCAAATTTTAGTTACCTTGGGATAAGAGTTGACAATGATTTAAGGAAAAATATTCACCACACTCTGTGTTTAGCCTAAATATCAATTTTGTCCCTCTTATTGGAAAATGCCCAAAATACCTTTGTATTCGTAAAATTAGTCACAAAATGCCCATTGAAGCAAATTTTCTTTTTTCTTTTAATTTTTTTGTCTCAAGATTATTCTAAAATTCTTTCTTAAATATTTTTTAACTAAACCAAATTTTTAAAAAATCAAATCAATATTTTGTTCAAATAAATGTTTCAGTTGTATTTAATATAGGTTGAGAAGGGTAAATTTGGTATTTTTGAAAACTTATGTTACGTTTGGGGAAGCCATTCGGATTGTAACATTTAGATGGAAACAGTTGAATAAAAACATTTAAATTGTCATTCGAATTGACATTTTGGATGTTAACATTTAGTATAGTATAGAAAAATTTAAATTTACATGTATAATGTTAAAATGGGTATCCAAATGTTCTATTTTATATGTGCAAAATCCAAACACATATATGAATGAGCCATTCAAATGGAATGACCCAAATAAAAGCAAATGGTTGCCCAAAAAGAGGTCTAATTGCTTCAGATGGTATTTTGTGACTGATTTGTATATTTGTATTAATAACATGGACAAAAGTGGTATTTAGGCTAAAGACAGATGTTTAATTATTTTTCATTCTAAAATATCTTTAATCCTAGGCTACAAGGAAAACAAAAAAAAGAAAAAAAGAGAAATAAAACCAAGCAACTTAAACCTCTCGTGGTCTTGTCATTTGGATACTAGCGAATGATAAATCATGCAACCACCCCCACCACCACCCATGCATATAGTTTTCAATTGGAATAATGTCCAGTAATCCAAGGACTTGTAGATGTCCAGAATTCCAGTATCTATTTATCTACATATATATATGTGTGTGTGTGTGTGTGTGTGTATCATTTTTTTCCCCCCTTGGCAGAAGAACATGTTGAATTACTTGTTTAATTCTTGCACATACCATCAAGGAATGGGGGAATTTGAATATCTGTAGGAGGGAAAATTTATCCGACTTTCCAACATTTAAATGCGAATGAGGTCGGAGCAAATTATCTCAAAATTAACGCAATTTACAAATTATTGGGCAGATTTTGTCCATTCTCATTCTCAGAAACTTGAGTATTACACCAGCCTTGCAAGTACTGTAAATAACTTTCTTTGAAATTGTCCAAGTACATGACAATGACATGATTCTAGGGTTTAGGGGAAGATACTACGTACTATATATATATATATATAAGGAAAAGCACTGTGACTGCTCGTTTCTTTCAAGGTATTTTTGAACTAAAGTTAAACCATGTGCATAGCTTAATACTTTATTATATAATTATATAATCTCCTACTAGTGACACTGAAAAAAGCTCCCAAAGTGAGTTTGATAAAAATTATTAACTATTCTCCTTACCAAACCACTTTTCTCTCTCTTTTTCTTTCCTCATTCTCCATCTTCTTCTTCTTCTAGTGCTACTTTCCTCTCCTCCTCCCAAAGCTCGAATCTTGGCCGGTGTATAGTGAATGCGCGTTTCATATCACGCGTGCGTCGACTCCACTCCATCGTCTAACACCGTCGTGCTCAACCATTGCCCGCTGGTCTGTGAGAGTGACATCGTGCTACAAAGAGATTTACACCCTTTCTATGGCCTCGTTGGGTAAATATCGCTTGTATTTTAACTTCGTTTCCTTTCTTCATAAAATATTTTTCTTGTAGTTATAGGTGGAACTGCAATTCCATGTGTTTTTCTACAGGTTTTTGTGTTGTTGTTTGTTTTGTGTTTTTCTTTATGTGTTGGTTTATTTAGTATGGTAAGCCTAATGTATGTTTGTTTGGTGTTGTTTTTATTGTTTGTTTTTAGGATTTTTTAATGTTTGTGGTTTATTTTGTGTTTGTGATGTATTGGAGAATCTGTCTTTCAGTCGGTTGTGTTTGGAAGATGGTTTTCAATGATGATAAAAAAATAAAAAAATAAAAATAAAAAAGACCTGTTTTGTGCAGTGCATTGACTTGTTATGGGTGTTAGGAAAACCTGTTGAAGTTGGTTTTGAGTGTAATTTCCCTTGTTTCATTGAGCACAGCATCTTAGTATAACACTCTAAGAAGCTTAGTGATAGCTAGATTATGGTGAAAGCTGAGGTCTCTTGAATTGATTTAGAGAAACCCTCGAGGCGAAATCGTGGAAACTTAGCATGTGGGAAATGATTTAGGCCCTATTTGATCAGTTTGAGCCTTTTCTAGCCACCAATGATCATATGCATCCTTAGTCACCCACTTTGAGCCTTAAGACCTATTTCTTGGGCACCTTGAATTACACCTAAACACTACACAGTTGTTGTTTTATGAATTAGCATGCATTTCATGTTTAAAAAAAAAAAAAAAAGCAAATTACTCCGCTATTCTGAGTTGCCTAGTAACCAGGAGTAACATGAGCCCCATGTGTACTTTTGCGTCAAACAACAATTCAGAATATGAGTATGCTATAGCAATTCTGAAATGTGACGTTGCTGAGTAACCGGGTGTCTTACATCACCAATGTTGGCATTCACGTAAAAAGGTAACAGTGACATGATGAATGTTAAAAAAAAAAAAAAAATTCTTTTTTTGCTCTTTCAGAAAAATGCCAGCTGGAATAAAATGCTGCAAGAATTGCTACAGCATTTTCAGCTCAGCTTCTTCCTTAATTCTGCACTTTATTCAAGGATGAAAACACAAATCAGCCCTTATTTGACCAGATTTGCTTCACAATTACCATAATTTCAACCAAATGCTAAACCCAAGATAAAAAATTCACACAGACATAAAACAAAGGAAAATATGCTAAAAATAACACAAATACTCTCTAAACTAATTGCATCCAAGTCTAAAAGTGCCTAAGATAACTCTAATTTCTAAAGTTATCAATAGGCTCGGTGTTTGGTTCAGAAAGGTGAAGTTTTAGGACGCCCTTGAAAGCTTTTGTCCAAGTTACTCTTTCATATGTGTTTTTTTTTTTTTTTTTGAATGCAAAATAAATTCAAAAAAAAAAATGTCCAAAGTTTTATTAAAGTAGGAAAATAATGGTTTTCTTAAAAAAAAAAAAAAAATCATTAGCCTTTGTTGGAAGACATTAATTAATTGATATACATATATGCGTGTGTTTTATTGGTCAATTATTGATTGACTGCTGATTGATAGATTTAATTAACTACATTTTAATGACCATCGATATATATATATATATATATATATATTTTTGAAAAAAAGTGGTTCAAAAATGTCATCTAATCTAATATCTCTCTATTTAAGTAAAGGAAGGATTAACTGTTTTACATATAATATATTATACATGAGGGAAATGAGCTGATTTTTTGGGAAATAGCCGATTCTCCCAGCGTCTAAATACATGCCCCTCTTAATTTTAAAATTATTAAAGTCACTTAATACACACCCCTGTTATTCCAAAATTGCCCTGTATCTATATTATTCCAAAATTACCCTAACTATTTTTATGAAATAAATACTATTTTACCATTTTAAATATCTTTTTACACTCATTATTTTATTTATTTTCCGTCCGTCCGTCCCTCTTTACATAAAGCAAACTAGAAATAAGAGTTGAAAAGCAAGATTTTTATGATATATTTCAAACTAGTAAAGGGTTTTTACGTTGTTTACTTGGGATTCATTGAGGTTTGTTTCTTTTCTTTTTTTTTTTTTTCCCCAATAAGATTTAATTATACAGTTAGGTTTGTACTATATTTATCCTTTTTTATTTGAGGAGTTTTTTAAAATGAAATTTTAATTAAAGGGGTGTGTCAACAATTAAATAATGTGTGCAAGTAAAATCTTATTCAAATATTTCAATATATATGCTAACGAAAACTGCCTTTAAAAAATAACATATAAATTAAAGTCTACATGGAAAAAAAAAAAAAAGGCAAAAAACTACTAATGCTTATATATAGTGTTATATTATACGTATATATACTATATTGTAAAATGTAATATAATTTTTTTGAGAGAACAATATTAATTAAATTTGTTATATTGATATATTATGAAACAATGTACGTAAACAAAAAATTGCGGTTTCATTAAAAAAAAAAAAAGTAAACACAAATGAATTTAATTAAAGAAAAGAAAAAAAAACTTTTAGAAATATATTCTTACACAATTTTTTCAAATAGTCACTAAAAGTGAAAACTATTTAGTTCTATTTGTGAGAGATTAGGGTTTTGATTTTAGATTTCAGAATGATGCTTTTTTTTTTGCCCCCCTAACTATAGTTGTGTAATTTAAGTTTATTAGAGTATTGTCCACTTTTGTCTTTTACTTGAGGGTATTTTTATAATAATAAATTTTAACTTAAAGGGATGAGCCAAAAATAAAATGTGGTGTGTGAATAAAACGAAAGTAAGATCTTATAGACTTATAGAATAGAACAAAAAAATCAAGAGTCCTGAGTCAATAAAGACTGAGAGTATTGATTCAAGAGCAAATTTCATTTAGGGACTTCGTTGTAGAATCCAGACCTAATCATTAATCGCGAAGCGATGGGAATGACAGAATCTCTGATTGCATAAGATTCTATTGAAAACGAATCCTAATGGTTCATTGGATAGGATGGCGGAATGAACTAGGAACTCATTTATTCTGAAAAATTGTGTCATGAATTAATCCTAAAATAAAAGTAATGCCATGCACTCTTGTTAAATAAGGTATTTATGGGAGTTATTTATATTTTTGTGTTCTCTTTTTTACTTTCATTTAGAAAGTATACCCTGTTTTTTGAAGTTTTATATTTTATACTATCAAATTACATTTAATAAAAAAATCTTTACATTTTCTCGGTCAATACTTAATTTTTTACCTTAAAAACCTAAAATAACCTTAAGAAGGAAAACTACCCTTTCTTTGGATGAGAAATCTAATTTTGGAAATTGGAAATTTTTTGCAAAAAAAATGTTTGTTTCAACTTTTTCCATCATTCTCTCATTTTGAAATTTTTTGTTTTCAAAAAGAATTTTTTTTTTAATACAACCAAACATCATCTTATTCTAAAAATGAAAATACTTTCTTGTTTAAAATTAAAAAAAAAATTTTCTTTTAAAAAATGGACACGTGATCTAAATGGAGCCTAAAGTTTGGATTATTCATCTTTTATACCATGTATTTTGTTTTTATTTTCAAAAATATACCCCTACATTTTAAATTCATATATTTCTATACCATTCTATTATATTTAGCACACAAAATCTATATATTTTCTCAAATATCAACTCTTCGTTTGAACCTTAAAATGTCAAAAAGACCCTTAAATTTGAATTTCTTCCATTATTTATAAAATTTTAATTTTTGGGGGTATTTTCGGTATTGTTTAGATCAAAATAACTGATGATCAAGAAAAAAGTATAGAATTATGAATTCAATATATTCTAATTGTATGAATAGATAGAACTTCAAAATGCACATTATACTTTCAGAAAAAAAAAAAAAAAAAAACAAAATGCATGGTATAAAAAGGTGGTAACACTCAATATTAGTTTTTCCTTTTAAGGGTATTTTGAGCCTTTATAAGTCAATAGTAAGTGTTGATCAAGAAATGATACAAATTTGTATATTAAATGCAATATGATGGTATAAAAATGCAAAATTTCAAAACACAAGATATACTTTTTAAATAAAAGCAAAATATAAGGTATAAAATAATGGCTAATGCTATTAAGATTTTTGGTATGCGATAAATTGAAATTATTGAATTTGTTCATGGAGTAAATCTCTGATATATGAAAATCGTTCATTTACTAACTAATTAAAATGAAAAATACTTGAGACACCAACTTTATCCCATTTTTTGAGTTTCAATCTATGTGACACTATATGGCATGCAAGTTGTCATTGTTTTATTTTATTTTATTT
>JAFMPE010189368.1:0-17485 GCA_024759925.1 Ficus religiosa | reverse complement strand
TCAGATGAAGTCCATTGCAGCCACTGTGATCGAGACGTTTCACATTGTGGTGGAGGAGAAGGCGAAACGTCCGGACTATGTTCTTTCGTTGACTCTTAGAATGAAAGGTGGTCTGCCAATTAGGGTGACGAAAAGATCTGTGGCCAGTAATTAATTTAATGAGTGTGTGTAATTATTTTTCCTTTTTTTTTTTTTTTTTTTTTTTTTTTTGGGCTAGTCGTTGGTTTAAGGTTAGAATTAAAATTCTGTTTAAACTATGGATATATATTATTATTCTGTCCGATTTTATTTTCGTATATGGTAAGATTTTATTGCATGAATAGTCAATTCTTACCTTTTTTTTTTTTTTTAAATTTATTCCGTATTAGGGGGAAGAAAAAAAGGAATCACGAGGAAGTAATTAAAAAAAAAAATGTTTGGGGCCACTATCAATTATTAAAGGTGAATTTTTAGTCAAAAAAAAAATTTTAAAGGTGAATTTTATTTATGGTTTCCACACGTCTTGAGATGGTGGGATGTGCCTAAAGAATTTTTTTTTTTACTTTTTTATTGCGGGCATTATGAGCCCCACTGACATCGTTTATGCTTAGAAAAACCATGTGAGCCCACATTTTTCTACTCTAATAATAAAAGCAAAATATATATATATATATAGATACAAAAATTTGAAAGTGTGCCGAAGGATAAGAACTTTCGCACTCTCGTCTCTCAGTCAAATCTTCTTCTTTCGTATGCATGTCACTCTCATACTCTCTCCATCATCATCTCCAAATCCTAAAATCACCCACTGGCTTCTCAACTAAACCCCAGTTTCAAACAGTTTACATAAAGCATCTAATTCTGCAAATGTTTTAACAAATAATTTCAACAAACTAAATAAAGATTTTTCTTTCTGATTTTGTTATGAGATTGAGAATGGGAAGTTTAATTTTTTCCTGACTAGAAACTAGAATAAATTGCGGGTTTAATAAAGTTTGCAACCAAGATTTGGGTTTTTTTTATTTACAAGGCATAGAGAGAGATTCCTGGGGGGGGGGGGGTGGTGGAGTTTATAATTGAAATGTTACTAAATTTTTAATAAAATATTACTATAATAATCTTTTTCGTTAATTTTTAAACTGTTTCAAAAAGTGATGCTGACTTTGTATTTTGTCCAAAAATTAATAAAAAAAAACTATTGCAACAAATTTATGATCATTAAACTACAAAAGAAAAAAAAAAAAAAAAAAAGAGAATGACCTTAAACTATAAAATGTTACTATAATAGACATTTTTGTTAAATTAAATGGAATTCTGATTTTATTAAAAAAGTAATGCTAAATAATGAATTCTGTTTAAAAATTAACGTAAGGAACTATTATAGTAATATTTTAAAAGTTCTATGAAAAAAAATTTTAGAAAACAAAGTTCAAAGTTCAAAGATGAATCTAGTAATTTACCAGAGAGAGAGAGAGAGAGAGAGAGAGAGAGAGAGAGAGAAGATTTGGGTCAAGTTGTGGAAGTAGTGGCATTTAAGTTGTGGGTATTTTGTGGGACAACGTATTTTTGGGAGATTTAGCGGGCATGTAGTTGGACGCTCTCTCTAAAGAAGAACAAGATGATTTTTTCTTTTTCTTTTTTTTTTTTTTTTGAGAAAAAAAAAGATGCTTTATTATTATTATTATTATTATTATTTTGGTACAAATAGCTAACCCCCTCCTTTTTCAAAAACGACAAAAAGAAAAGAAAAGAAAAGAAAAAAAGCTAACCCCCTCGGGATCTTCAGGATTATTCAGCCAAATTAATTTTTTCCCCCCTTTTATCTTCGCCATCAGGATTCGATTGTCTCTCTGCTTTTTTTTTTTCTTTTTTTTTTTTTTGAATGGAATATTTCACATTTATTCTTAGCAAATTCTTAAGTGATTAAATCGAAGCAAAATTTTTTTTTTTTTTTGATATAACAATTCACTTTGTGATCAGTATTTTAAGGAAAAAAATAAACTTTTTTTTGAGTAACAAAAAAATACATTCTGAGATTTGGTCTTTACTGTAAAGAAAGTTGATAGTAGGGCATTAAAAAAAAAAAAATCACTGGCATTTTCTTAGCATAGAAGTGAGACAATGTCACTATAAAAATTATACGCCAACGTTTTTTTTTTTTTTTGGGTTGTTATTCACTCATGTACTCTTTTTATCCCACTATTACTTTATTATTAATATTATGCGCTTGTGCCTGTATTAAATTTGAGATAAAGTATCTTAAACCCTTAACCCACCCCATCCTCGCCACAAGGCTAGCCCCAGTGGCTTAGATCCAAGGTACTTGCAAGAGCTTTTTATTTGCTTCTTTCCATATTTTATTAATATTAAAAAATAATAACAATAAACTAAACTAAACTATACCAACCTACGAGCATTTTTTTTTTTTTAATGGAATATACAGAGATAGCATTGAAAAGCCAGCGAGGAAACAAAACTATCTACCAAAATAATTAGAACCATTTTGTAATAGGTATGCAAATACTCCTCTATTAATGGTTTATGGCCGGCTCAGCATCTTCGTTTTGCATACATCAGTAGTTTTTTATTTTATTTTTATTTTTATTTTATTGTTAACGTGATTAATTTATGCATGCATCAGTAGTTTTTTTTTTTTTTTTAACGTGATTAATTTTATGTTTAGCGGATAGTTTTGAAAAGTTTAATTCAAAAAGATTGGGATCACTTTTTTTCATCATTATACCAATTTTTAATGATCTGATTTATTTTTAGTGCAAGTAATTTTCAATTGTACACTATAAATTTTAATATAGACACTTTCGATGCGTTTGTAAATATCATTCGCTATATGCTATATCAATACAATATGTAATATGTGTAGGGTACCTCATATATCTAGCCAAAGACAAATAAATTTCAATAGTAAATCAACTCAAAATACTCTTTACTTATCATCTATTTATCTACTTATTTTATCAATTATATCACTTACTCTCTCTCATTCTCTATGACCAATATACATTAGAACGACTATTTAAATATAAACAAACTTAAACACACACAATATTTAAATACAATGTATAAATAAGACATCTAAAAATAAATTGTTTTCCATATATTACATTCAAATACAATACATAATAAGTGTGTTACCATTGAACCAATAACGAAAAAAGGAGAGATGACTTATCATGTGTCCGAAGTTTCTTGATCGGTATTTAATTTAGTACCAAAAAAAAAAAAAAAAAAAAAAAAAAAACTCTTCGAAGGTTGAAAACTGAATTGAATATCCACGATATCCGTTGTGTATATATATATATATATATATATATATATATGGGCAAAGCTAATTAATATCAAACCAAATAAAAACTAGCACTGTTCCCCCACCACCCCCGCCCGCCGTGTCACTTGCTTTCTCTGCCACTCTCTCCATCTCTCGGTAGTGGTTTAGTTCGAAGTGGTTGGTATACGTCATCTTTATCTTTGGCTTTTTTAGTGCAAGCTCCGACCCACACTTTATTCCGTTGCACATAAGCATTGATATAAGGTGGAGTTTTGCTATTTGGCTCCAGAGCTTACCAATTCCGCAGCATTGCATTTTCTTTTTCTTTTTCTTTTTCTTTTTTTTTTTTTTAAATGTAAATCTTTGTTATGTTTTGTTGTCAACACATTTGCTGTTTAGTCACATAAAAATCAACAGCTTTCCACCCACTCCAACACACTCTCCCCCAACGTGGGGCATCAGCGGCTATGTTATTGGCACTTGAAAGATGATCATCAATTAAAAAAAAAAGTAAAAATACAATTCATATTGAAAAAAAATAATGCAAGACGCGTTTGGGTCCTCTTGGTAGCGTTATCTAAATTGATTTTATTTTGACTATAAAAATAGAAATGAAACTTTTTTTAGTATAATATATTGAGATCATATTTAGAATTGTTTTTGTTAGTTTTTATAGAGATTAGTTTGAATACAAGAAAAATGTGATTTGGGTACGTTTTTGAATGGTCATTTTAAGATATAAGGCCTAAAAATGGAAAAATGGAATATAACTTTAAACCATATTTTATTGGAGAGGTCTGCAATGAGATCTTCTATCTTACCCCATCAATGGGTAAAAATTTTTTACTGTCAAATTTCATTTGAGCGGTCAAGATGTTATTGTGAACATGAAATTTATTGTGCATCTAACTGCAAACAATTACAAAACAAATACAACCAAAAAATGAAAAAAAAAAAAAAAAAAAAAAAAACCGCAACCATTCTTCATCTTTCTCCAGTTCACCGGCCCGGCGAAGGAAGAAATCCAGGTCGCCGGAGGTGGCAAATCGTCCTACTTGCCTTCTCTGGCGACCTTCACTGTCGTGACAAACTCCAGGATCTCTGCGAGAAACTCTGAGATCTCCGCGCACTGGTTGGTCTTCGCGGCATCGGCTTGGTTCTCCGTCAATCGGAGGCGGTGCAGAGGAGAAGAAACCCATCCCCGGTGGGTGGTTCACCGCTGTGGCTAGTGAGGACACCATCGACGGGCTGGTTCACGCCTGTGCTGGGCTGGATCCCCGTCGGCAAGAACACAGTGGCGAGATCTCCCAATGAGGTTGCTGGCTTTCGCTGGGTAGCAGAGAGCCGACAGAGGGCCGTGGCAGCGATGGATGTGAGCGACAGTCATTCTTCTAGCGCTCCTGTAGCTTCAAGTCGATTACCGGCGGGAACGAACCCCAAGCCGATGGTGTCGACGCGAGGAAGAGATTCGAGCAGTGGGCGACATGGGGTGGACGGGTGACGTTCGACAACACTGGTGCCGTCACGACTATGGCCTCGTCGGGTTCGCTCCAGGAGTCATCACGGTGGCTCGGTGGAGGTGGCCGCCATGGGGGAATTCCATTTTTTTTTTTAAATTTGTTTGAAATGTTTTGCAAAATGATAAGATGTAATAGGTTTTATGATCTTTTGATGCATCTTTTTAAAACAATCGAATAGTCAAAAAAATTTTCCCCATGGACGGGGAAAAGTGAGGTGCCCCCAATGTAGAATGGGCCTTTTTTATTTACTTAAAAAAATTATTTCTCGTATTTTTTCGTTTTCGCCTCCGTTTCAAAAGCATTTGATAAACAAACACTACTTAGAATATGTTAATATTTTTGTGCCCTAAAAGACGTGCAATTTCATTTTCAAAACAATCCAAAAACAATTCCGAATGCTTATTTACTCTTTTGTATTAGGATGTATTTACTTACGCATAATCGGAGTTAGTATGAATCAGAATAAGTAGCATTCATGATAAGGATTTGTAATCTGAATAAATTGTTTACTTGGTTTTAGGATTTTAAATTGGAATCACTATGAATCCCATTCATGTATTTACTTGAACTTAGAATCATAATGAATTATTGTAAATTTATTTTTATATCCCTTTATTTAGTGTGTTTTCAAAAATTAAAAAAATGTTTAATTTTTATTTATTTATTATCATACTATTAATTAAAAGTAAAATAATCATTATAATATTAAGATAATAAAATTAAATTGTGTAATTTTTTGCTTAAAAAATTGAAGAGAGTAAAAAGGTCGAATTACAATAAGTAAAGTATAAAAAATATGTTAAGGTGTTATGATACATTCCACCGGCTCCATGTTTGCGTCGTTTGTTCCGTAATGCCGAGCATGCTAAGAATTTGATATGGCACCATTATAAATGTGTTGACGATGGCAAACTTAGGCATCCGGCCGATGCACCACAATGGAAGACATTTGATGACAATCATCCAGATCTTAGTGTAGAACCAAGGAATTTACGTCTAGGTTTGTCGACGGACGGAATGAACCCACATAGTAACATGAGTAGTCGGCATAGTACCTGACCAGTCATACTTGTCAACTACAATCTCCCTCCGGAATTGTGCATGAAGTGGAAGTTCTTGATGTTGACATTATTGATCTCAGGCCCTCAACAACCGGGGAATGATATTGATGTGTACTTGGCACCATTAATCGATGACCTAAAAAGCTTGTGGGAAGATGGTTTATAAGTTAGAGATTCTTACCGTCAAGATACATATTCTTAGCATGCTCGGCATTACGGAACAAACGACGTAAATGTGGAGCTGGTGGAATGTACCATAACACCTTAACCGGTGCTCCTTTTTTACCATTCGATGGCATCTTACCCTTCTTCCATCTTGACTTGTTACAAACCGGACATTCATCTAAATCTTCATATTCTTTCCGGTAAAGAACGCAATCATTTGGACAGGCATGTATCTTTTCATATTCCATTCCTAAAGTGCTCAACGTCTTCTTCGCCTCGTACATACTAGGTGGCACTTTGTTATCATCCGGTAGAACATCTTTTAGAATTTCTAAAAGAGTCGTGAAACTAGAATTCGTCCACCTTCCCGATGCTTTCATATTCCATAATTTAACCAATGCTCCTAATTTTGTATATTTTGTACATCCGACATACAGGGGCGTTTCAGCATCATTAATCATTGCCTCAAATAACTCCGGACGGTCCACAAAGTTTTCTTCCAAATCATTTATCATATTGAACATATTATCACCAACGTCTTCCTCAATAATAGGCTCTTTACCTTTGGTATTCGTCGATGTATATTTAATATCGAAAAAATCCTCGCCATGTAAATACCATGTTTGGTAAGAATAAATAATCCCATCAGCGCGCAAATGACCTCTAACACTATCAATGGAATGAGATCTATAATTATCACAGATTTGACACGGACACGGAATCTTATCATCTTATGTGTGAGCTTTGGCAAATGACAAAAATTCTTCAACACCATCTTCATATGCTTTAGATAATCTATCAAACGACATCCATTTCCTATCCATGATTTGCAAATCCTAAATAAAAAAATTAAAATACTTAGAAGTCAATAAGTACTCTATTTTAACATGCATATATATATATATATATATATCATTTTCATTAACTAACACATGACTAGCCGGCCATTAAAAATCGAACCCAAAATATATATATAAATAACACTGTACAAAATCATAAAAATCAATAACGACCGTCGTATTATTACTAATAATTAATAACAAGCTTATAATTAGGAAAACACAACAACAATATTAAGAGACGTGAAGTAGTTATCACTTACAGAAAGATTATAATGATGGATCAATATAGTAGATGTATATGGTACTGGTGGTATAGTCCAATGGCGTACTCACTGTTTTCGGAGTCTGATCTTGTTTTCGGATACACAGAGATTGATAATGTGAAAAATTGAGGGCAACAACACTCAGTAATTTGTCTAAAGTTTTTGCGAATTTTACATGACGGTTTTTTAAAAAACCATCATGGAAGGGGTTACTTCCACGACTGTTAGAGCGAAAACCGTCGTGGAAGGGGAGCTTCCACGACGGTTTCTTGAATGGTCATGGAAGCGTCCACTTCCACGACGGTTTCAAGGAACGGTTGTGGAAGCAGGCTGCTTCCACAACGATTCCGGGAAACCGTCGTGGAAGCTGAGCAGCTTCCACGACGATTCCGTGAAACCATCGTGGAAGCAACCGGTTCCACGATGGTTTAGAGTAACCGTCGTGGAATCTTAGGCTTCCACGATGATTTTCAGACATACTGTTCCGCTCCATGTTTTTGTTGTGTTTTCCACGATGGTTTTTTAAAAAACGGTTGTGGAATCCAAATTTTGTAGTAGTGACTACATCCTTTATTAGCAAAATAAATAAATTACTTCCTTAATAAATAAATTACTTATTTATTAGATAAATAATTTATTAGCAAAATAAATAAATTACTTATTTATTAGATAAATAATTTATTTACTAAGTCGATACGTTATTTACTTACAACTTTTTATATATGCTATTTACTTATTTTAACTTTTATAAATATTAAATTCAATATATATATATATACATTATATATCTTTATTTATTAAGTAAATTGATAGTCTTTGTAAACATGTAAATCCAAAATTATTTAGTTAATAAATACACTATTTACCCTAGTAAATCTATTATCCTAATAAAATATTTAGTTAGTAAATCAATTATTTTCTTCGTAAATATTTACTTAGTAAATTTACCTAGTTATTTTATTTTTAACTTGTAAATACATTATTTTATTATTTGGTAAATTATTTGTTTCAAACAAAGTAAATCCAAAATTTATTTTAGAAAATCAATGTTTAGGAAAAGTGGTAGTTACTTTGTAAATCTTGTATTTACTTGTTAAAGCATTTATTTAATTTGTAATCTTATATTAATTGATTAATTCCCAAAATAACTGTTATTACTTAGCAAATAAATATTTTGTATTTGATATTTTCCAATTCTTTTATTACTTTAAATGTGAAAAATTCCTTTGTAGGGGAAAAAAGATTCTTCCTCTCCTTCTTCTTCTTCGTCATCTTTTTTTTTTTTTTTTTTTTTTTAAATCATAGGTTTTCAATTTGATAGATAATGTATTTACCATGGATAAAAATCCCCAAATTTCAAGACCCGAAGTCGGGTATGGTGATGTAGAGAAGTTTAATTAAAATAAATTTATAATTAAAATCATCAGATAAATAAAACATTTAATATTCCGTAATTCATCCGCACTTTGAATAAAATTCCCATTTTAGTAATCTTTAGAAGTATTGTGTCAGGTTCCAATTTGTCCTGGAGTCTACCAATATTTTAAATTAATGAAGAACTGTCAAATGGCTTTTTAATCAAAATAGTGGGCATTCCAAAATATTAAGTTTTTCACATAAAAATAGGCTTTGAAAATCCAGCCTTTGGTATCATCAAACAAAAATTAAAAGCAGGAAATAAAAATACAGACATTTAAACCAATTTAGAGAAAGAGAGCTTAAGTTATACATGCCTTAGAAATAAAAATAAATTGAAAGGAAAATACAGATAGTCACCATAGAACTGCAATGGTCTTGGAATCACACTTGTCTATACAACGCTACTTCTAACACCTCATTTGGCGGGGGGGGGGGGGGGGGGGGGGAGGGGGGCTTTTAAAACAATGAAACGTGAGCTACGATCTCAGTAGGATACAATTGACTCATTTAAGATAATTAGATTTGAAAAGAGTTTGGCTGAGATATAATAAAATGAACAAGGCTAAAATTAAATGCATAAATAAATAAAGACAGAAATAACATTCTCTGAACATAAATATATTCTCATATTTGACTAAGCCAGCACACCATCGGAATGGAACACCACCGAAGTGGACCAATCAGTTAAAGGTAACATCTCGATACTTGACAGGCCTAACATATATACATTTTAAAAATCATCCACCAGTGACTAATTGGTTGGAGTTTGAAATTCAATTTAAATGACACACTTGGCTAAATATATCCTTACTTGAGTCTCTCAAAATAATGTGTCTACACATATATACTTTTGACCCAAAACATTTGACGCATATATATACTCTCCATTTTCAAAAACTATTTAAAAATCAAGAAATTCATAGCAGCATTTATAAAAGCGGGTTTGAGTAACCTAAAATCATTTCAATGAAAACTAGGGGAGGGGAAAGTATCCTACCTCTTCAGCAAGAAAAATCTACAAACAACTTCACAAATGTTGAGGCTCCTCGCTTTGGTCATCAAAACCTTAAATTCAATAAATACAGATAAACTTAATTATCTGCCACAACAAAAGTTCTAATTAAATTGAATACCATGTCTAATTAGTGTGCTTAACTCAATTTTTAATTAATTTACCGAAATCTCGTAAGAAAAACAAATTTTAAATTAAATCCTTGTGCATGCGAGAACATTCGTTATTAAAACATTTGCAGTTTAATAAAATCATGTTTTAAAATCATCAGAACAAAAACTTTGTAACACCCCCTAGCCAGTTTAGTTTTTAACTAAACTTAACTAGAACATGTCACTAACTCATACGTTTATAAAATATGCTATAACTCAGAAACATAGTAAAACCAAGATAGTTGTATGATAAGAGATTAATATAAAATATTTACAAACTCTTCATCAAAGTTTAGTCCAAAAAAATGAAGAGTTGGTATTACAACTATCCAATGTTGTTAGTACTATCTCAAAACAAAACTGTGTAGTGTAGCCCATCAAGTTCTTTGATAAGCATTTTTTATGTAACAACTTTAGTTTAGTATGTACATAGGTTCTGTGACATCAGGTTCCCAAAAGAGGTTCAACCTGCCACTATGTTGCTTCCTTATTCCTTTTCTTCCTCACCTGTACCATGAAACTTTAAAGTGAGCTAAAAGCCCAGTAAGCAGAACGTAGTTAAACACAAAACAATCGAAGTATAATCTGTACTTAAACTACATTTTTCAATGAATTTCATATCTTCTTACTTCAAACAGAAAACCAAATCAACATTTAAAACATATCATGAAAGTCTTCGAGATATGGCACATATTAGGTTTAAGCTACATGATCATTAACTATTTATTTTTCTTAGTTTGGCCAAACACTTTCATTACTGTCATTGGGATCCCAAATATTGGTATCAGTCATATCCCTTTTGGGACCCATCCGTGGGTATCAGTCAGTCCCAATAACATCATTATGATGGGGTTACACATTCCATAAATATTCCCATCATTTCATAGGCCATATCGAAATCTTTGCAAACCTTTAAAACATTATAAACATGTCATAATAGCTTTCATTAAACTATACTTTCCTACTTGCAAATCATATCCTTTCCAATGAAGGGAAACATTATATCCATAGTCTCATTGAAATGTTAAACATTTGTCAAAAACATTAAAACGCTATATCATATCCTTTTCAAGTTTCTATGACATAGTAAGTAGAATTCCTACTTAGCTATTTAAAATTAAACTTCCACAGAGAAATTGACTCCACCGTATCGAGAAAAGTTGATTGGGCTTATCCTAAGATCCATGATCAAGTCATTTGAAAAAAATATCTTCAATCTATTACCAGTCATATAAAATAGAAAAAATATACATTATAGTATCACTTTTCAACGTTTTAGACCATTTAAGGTCCTTTAGGACAAATTCTAAGCACAAACAAAATTTTTACCTAGTGGCTGCCCATCAATTTCCAGCTACAGAACCCAACTTTTGAAAATTCACCAAAAATCTGTTTTACAACATTTTCATGTGAAATTTTGCGGGGTGCAAGATTCATATGTATACTTTAACTCCACAAAATTTCAGCTTCGAATACAGGGTATAAATAGAGAAACGAAATTCGAAATCCTAGTGCCCTGTTTTAGAAATCTCAGTCAAACATTTTCACAAACACTTTTTATGGCACTTCATAAAATAAATTAAAAACAATCAAATCTCTTTTCCAATCAGACCTCACAATGCTTTACATCTCAAATAACATAGAACCATCAACAATCTTGGATCAAAACAGAAATTTCACATTTAGGTGAGAGATCACATCACACTTTAACATATGGTATCTCAACTTATAACCTCATATTTCTAGTTTTGAATAGCTTCAAAATCCACTAAAAACCCTACTTAAAACTGACCTTAGGTAGCTTATACAATTCAAACTCCAAAAATGATGTCAAACTCCACTTTGAGCTCAACTAGCTTGGAAGAAAAATGGGTGTTTAATGGAATCCGAAAATGGGTTTTTAAGTGAAGCTTAGTCTTGATTTGTTTTGTGGTTTAGGAGGGGAAAGAAGGTCTTATTATGATGGAGAAGATCAGTTGTTGGAGTTTTGTGTTTTTTTTTTTTTTTTTTGGCACTGAGAACCGGTTGGAAATGGGAGGAAGAAGAGGGTTTGGCTAAAATAAGCTTAATATTAGATAAAGGCAGCTGTAAAGCACTTAAAAAGACAACAACAAACAATTTTTAAAAATTTCATAAAATGCCCAAAAGAATTTAAAATTGTGCTAGCTCCTTAAAAATATATTTTCTTTGCAAATAAGTCCATAAAAATTTTAATAAACTTCATTTAAAGTATATTTTATAACTTTAGATTACCATTCTTATACAAACAATCTTATGGACAAAGCACATTGATCAACTTCACTTCCGGCGGTTGTCAACTAACCTCTGTATAGTTACTTAAAAAATGTTATTAAACAATTTCAGTAGCATATAAATACTAAAAAAAAATATTTCATATAAGATGATTAACATTACTACTAATAAACACTTAATAATAATACTAATAAGATACTAAACATACTTGTTAAACTTAGTTATTTTAAATTAATTAAGCTCGGCATTACATTTCCTTCCCTCTTAACAGAATTTCGTCCTCGAAATTTGACATACCAAAGAGAGTCGGATACTTAGATCTCATTTCATCTTCTTTTTCCCATGTGATTTCTTCCTTTTTCTGACTTCTCCACAAAACTTTGACTAATGAAATCCTCGTTGTCTTTAAAATCTTTTCTTGACGATCCAAAATCTTCATTGGTTATTGTTGATAAGTCAAATCTGGACTCAAATCCAATTTCTCATAGCTTCAAATATGGGACGGATCAGAAATGTACTTACGCAACATTGACACATGGAATACGTTATGAACTCCTGACAATGTTGGTGGTAATGCTAACTCGTAAGCAAGTTTTCCAACCCTTCTTAAAATCTCAAACGGTCCAATAAACTTAGGGCTGAGCTTTCCCTTTTTACCAAATCTCATAACACCTTTCATAGGAGTTACCTTCAAAAAGACTAGATCACTAACTTTGAATTCTAGATCTCTCCATCGTGTATCAGCGTAACTCTTTTGTTGGCTCTGTGCAGTCCACAATTTTTGTATAATTTTTCTTATCTTACTCACAGCTTCTGCCGTTTGCCAAATTAACTTGGGCCGCAATAACTTCCTCTCTCCAACTTCATCCCAGTGAATCGGTGACTTACATTTTCTGCCATACAAAGCTTCATATGGTGCCATCCCAATGCTAGAATGATAGCTGTTATTGTAAGCAAATTCAATCAATGACAAATACTCATCCCAAGTCACCTGCAAATCCAATACACAAGCTCTAAGCGTATCTTCCAATGTTTGAATTGTTCTTTCTGATTGCCCATCAGTTTACAGATGAAATGCTGTACTGAACGCCAACTGAGTCCTCATTGCCTTGTGCAAACTCTTTCAGAAGATAGATGTAAACTTTGGATCTCGATCAGAAACTATTGAGACTGGAGTTCCATGAAGTCTAATGATTTCCTTGATATCAACCAAGCATATTGATCCATACTATAATTAGTCTTCACTGGCAAGAAGTGAGCAGATTTTGTGAGACGATCAACAACTACCCAAATTGAATTATATCCTTTCTGAGTTCTTGGCAAGCCAGTAACAAAGTCCATCGTGATGTGTTCCCACTTCCATTCTGGTATTAACAATGGCTCAGCAGGTCTCTGATGTTCAATTTTGACTTGCTAACAAACCAAACAATGCTCCACAAACTAAGTGACATTTTTCTTCATTTTCGGCCACCAATAGTGCATCCTCAAATCTCTATACATCTCTGAGTTTTACCTTTTCCTTCAAACGTAACAACTTCGGATCTGAATCCTGCTTTAGCTTGATCTTGTCTATCAAAGTTGGTTACAAAACAAGCGATGATAAAATAGCTCGAGTTTCTTCTGCCATTACTTCCACTTTTAACTTACATAAATCTACCTAAATTTGCTTTTGACTTGTCAAAGATTTTCTACTCAAAGCATCAGCTACAACATTTGCTTTGCCCGGATGATAGTTGATGGAACAATCATAATCCTTGACTAATTCCAGCCATCGTCTCTACCGCATATTCAATTCCTTTTGGGTGAATAAATACTCCAAACTCTTATGATCTATAAATATTTCACAACTTGCACCATACAGATAATGCCTCCAAATCTTAAGGGCAAAAACAATTGCTGCCAATTCAAGATCATGTGTCGGATAATTTTTCTTATAATCCTTCAATTGCCTAGAAGCATAGGCTATAACTTTTCCATTTTGCATAAGCACATAACCTAACCCATTCTTTGAAGCATCACTGTAAATAGAAAAACCATCAGTTCCAGAAGGTAGCGTAAGAACTGGAGCTGATATCAACCTTCTTTTCAATTCTTGGAAACTCTTCTCACAAGCTATTGACCACTCAAACTTTACATTCTTCCTTGTCAAAGCTGTCAAAGGAATGGCAATTTTGGAAAATCCTTCAACAAATCTTCTATAATAACCAGCAAGACCTAAGAAACTTCGAACCTTTGAAATAGTGTTAGGTCTTGGCCAAGTACTAACTGCATCAACTTTGCTTGGATCCACATAAATCCCTTCCTTTGTCACAACGTGTCCAAGAAATGCAATCTTCTCTAGCCAACACTCACATTTCTTGAATTTGGCATACAACTGCTTATCCTTCAAAATCTACAATACTGTTCTTAAATACTCACTATGCTCCTCATGGGCGCATGAGTATACCAGGATGTCGTCGATAAACACTATGACAAATTTGTCAAGAAAATCTTTAAACACTCGATTCATCAAGTCCATAAAGGCTGCTGGTGCATTAATGAGTCTAAAAGGCATAACGAGAAATTCATAGTGGCCATATCGTGTTCTGAAAGCTGTCTTCGGAATATCAATCTCCTTAACCTTTAATTGATGATATCCTAACCGTAAGTCAATCTTAGAAAACACCGATGCTCCTATTAAATCAAACAAATCATCAATACGTGGTAAGGGATATTTATTCTTCACAATAACCTTGTTCAATTCTCTGTAGTCAATACAAAGTCAGAAACTTCCATCCTTCTTCTTATCAAACAAGGCTAGTGCACCCCACGGCAAAAAACTAAGATGAATGAAGCCCTTATCTAGTAACTCCTGAAGTTGCACCTTTAATTCCTTCAACTCTATTGGTGACATCCAATATGGTACTTTAGAAATAGGTGCTTTTCTCGGAACCAAATCAATAACAAATTTAATCTCTCGACTAGGTGGCGACCCTGGAAGGTTCTCTGGAAATACTTCTAGATATTCTCGTATGAATGGCACATCTTCTGGTTTCAAACTTTGCTCAACTGTTGTATCAACTACATAAACTAAATAACCTTTACAGCCCTTACCAATCAACTTTCATGTTTTCATCATTGAAATAATTGAGGAAGAAGTTTTCACACCACTAAATTTAAATAGTTGCCCATCAGCCGACTGGAAAACAACTACCTTCTTATGGCAATCAATTGTTGCTCTATTTTTGGACAACCAATCCATCCCCAGTACCACTTCAAAACTTTTAATATCCAATACAACCAAATTAGCAAACATCGTTCTCCCTTTTATCTCTACTGAGCAAGACTTTAATTGTAACGACCCGCCTAGCACAGGCCGTTACCATACATACATATCGTAGTTACTTAACGCCTCTTACATATCATACTTATTTACTTAGCGTAAATAGTGGGAAAATTTTTTGTTTTATACAAGCGTATGAGCATATATGCGACAATTAAATAATGATGTTCGAACACCAAATAAAATATTCATAAAAGGACAAAACGCGTAGCGGTCATCATTCCCACATTTCACAGCTCGCCCTGTCACACTCCCCCATCTTGCATCAGAGGTTGCCCGTAGGTTGTTTACCTATAGCATAGACGTAAGACGTGAGCTTTTGCTCAGCAAGTACAACATATACATCCGCGACACCAAACAACATAAAATGTAACATAACATAACATAGCATATCATAACATAATCATAGCATAACATAATTAATCATGCATGAGCCATTTATGCTTCATTATGCTTTCTTATACTTTCATAACATTCTTTATAACTTATCTTAACTTATCTTGCTTATGGGCCCCTTAACATAAGTGTCCGTACCAGGCACGCAACTATGGAGTGGTTGGGGCGGCCAGTCCATTTCCAACTCAAACCATAGTCCAACCCGACATAACGCGAGTAGGTACGACACAGGCAAGCTCGCTTGCCATCATATTTGCTTTTCATCATCTCATACTTGATCTTGTTCTTACTTAAGTATTGGTGAACATGCCTCGTGATGGCACACATACATAAGTCATAATCATATCTTAGTCATATCATAACCTTAATACACTTTCATCATAACATAGCCATGAACTTGACCTTTCATACGTCATAACATAATCATACCTTAGACTTTGCATATCACACATCATAACATACATCAAACCATAAACTTGGCATATCACACATCGTATCCTAGCATCACATGTTTCTAACATACATCATATCACACATCATAACATATATCAAATATACTTGGGTAAGTATCACAACAAAAGCCTATGCTGTAGGCGGAGTTGTACTTACCTTATCTACTATGTCCTGTGTAAGGCTGCTCCTGACTAGGATGCAACTGCAGGCTAGCTCCTGCTATAGTAAATGACATAGGTAAGGGTTCTTGATCATAACCATAGGATGTTGGTAACCTAACCAACATTCATACATAATCTTAGTTATATGTCCCCTACATAAACACATGATAACTTACTTGGTTACAACAAGTAACCCTAGGTCTTAGCCCATTATTAAGCTTGGTACCTTGTTGGGTTACATTGGGTAACCCTTGATGTGACCTAATCTTGGTCAACTTAGGTCTATTCCCATTGGGTTACTAAAGCCCAATTAAGTTGGATCCTATTAGGTGATTATGGGTAACCTTTGGGCTTTAGGCCCAGTCCAATAATCCGGGTATCCTTCTCGATTACTGTTGGTCATTATCTAGTCTACCCAATTAAGACAACTTGATCTAAACTTTCCTTTGGTTTTTCTTTGGAAAACTTAGCATTTTATGTCTCTTTTTATACAAAAACCCTTTGTTCAACTTATAAAATTTTGGGATTCTTAAAATGGGGTTTGAAAATATCATTAAGTGTTGGAACTGCCGTTGGAACTGTCTCCATAGTCTACTTCTCATTGTTTGTGCAAGAATGTCATTTTCCTGCACTGTTTTAGAAAATCATGTGCAGGAATTTACTGTTTCCTTCACAGTTTTTAGAAATCCAGTTATATTTAAAAATCTGGGCTGAATTTGAAAAAGTTTTCTTCACGAATGTTTTAGATCTTAAAAAATCCTACAACTTTTATGTTTAATGAAAAATCCAGTTCTGACTCTAACCCCTTCGTTTTCCCCGTTGAACTCACCTGGCCGTGCATAAAGTCTGGGCACGGTCAGGCTCAGATTTTTGTAAAAATCGAGGCCGTTGGAGCCTTATTTTGGAAAACTGTCCATGATGCCCACTAGGAAAAACCATTCTCTACAACTTTCATGTTTTAAGTTTTCTCAAATTCGGTCTCTAAGGGCCTCAAAACCGGCTTTCCAGAAAACTGGCCAGTTTGTACCCGAACTGGCAGTTTTCTTGTTTTATGTTGGTTTTACGTCCTAATCGCGTAATATAACTCAACTAGCCACTGCGGGAGCCTAAGATCACACATGCAGCACTTTTCTAATGTAAGGTTTCATTAAACACATTATAAATCATATCCATGCAAACCATTATTGATTTTGGATCAACC
>JAFMPE010189257.1:2255-19740 GCA_024759925.1 Ficus religiosa | reverse complement strand
ATCGCATAAAAATGTTGTGATTAAAAGTATTGTAAGAAAGTGTTATGATTAAAAAATTATTTATTTATCTTGTATTGCTGTATGGCTAATGTGTTGTTTCCTCGAATATGTTCTGTAAAGTACAAATATATAGAGAAGAGTGCTAACAAAGAAGCAAAAGGAATGCTTGTCATTTTATACCAAATTTATTTATTTATTTATTTATTTAGATATGCTGCATTGTCTTTTCCCACCACTTGATTGTACATTGGCAGGACCCATAATATATGTGCAGTCTCTTTCGCCACACATATCATATTTACATGGGACATGCCGGATTGTGAAATAACATTACGCGCATTTTGGTACGCAAAAGAGAATCAAAGAAGGCCATACAAGGCAACCCAAAAAATATTAATGATAATAGTAATAAAAGAGAGAGAAAGAAGTAAATATCATTTTTCACCAAATAATTGATGTAAAAAATAGATTTTAAAAAATATTTGAAGTAAATAGTAAATTCGTTGTTGTTATTTATTTCAAATATTTTATAAGTTTTTAAAGAAAAATATTTTAAAACATTATTTTTTTCTTTCAATTATTTATATTTCGTTTGGTGAAACGGTTTGAGTTAAAATTTTTAAATTTGAGTTGGTTGACTTTTTTAAAATTTAACTATAATTTTTGTTGATTTTTCAGAAAAAGACAAAAACTGATATGAAAAAATTGAGTTTAAGATGTTTTACCATCATAGTGTTAGTAAAAATTGTGAGCCCCATGGATTTTGAATTAGACCCAAAAGCTCTTGGATTGGGCTTAGATTACTCGAGGACTTTGTCAGAGCTTTGGGTTCACCATATTCGTGATTCAAACACCTTAGAAGCCCAAAGTTGCCAAGAGTCATTGGTCATTGATTATTGAAAAATGGAATATGCCCTCTAGTGAGGTGGTGAGAAAGCATAAAATTTTTTATGTTATGAATAAATTAGTTTAGTAGTGTGATTTTTGATCTTCTTTAACACCTTTATGAATTACATTATTTTTACTTTAATATTTATTCATCTTTGATATTCCATAAACTTCACAATTTTCCAATTAATATTTTACAATGACGTTTTATTGATGTAACTCATGACGTTTGGTTTTTTTCGATTTTTACTTTTTTGGCATGGTCATTGTAAGTTTGTACTCGATGACAACAACGAGAATGAGATGATGAATAATAAGAAAGTTATTTATTTATTTATTGTCTCTCTCTGTTTATGATATGCATCTTTTGTTTTGTAAAATTTTGTATTTGTTTCGTAACAGTTATGTACCTAACGCTATGAAGTTGACATCACTTTTTTATTGCCCCCATCTGTATTTACGTAAGAGAGGCACAAAACTAAAGAGATAAATTAAAGGGACCACATCTCCTAATTCTCAATGATAAAGAATATTCTACCACTAAAAAAAAAAAAAAAAAAAAAAAAAGATGATAGTTTAGTATAAACAGTATGGTCGAAGCTTTCATTATTCACAAATATTTAATAACAAAACAATAAAAGCTGCTTTTGCAAAGGAAGATTTTATTTATAATTAAATGGTGAAATGTAAACAATTCCATGGTTACTTACACTTTATAAAGTTAACAGCCAAATTTAATTATAAACATGCCTTAAATTGGAAATAAAGTATTAAACGGAAAAAGGTAGGATTGGTGGTGCATAGTTTGAGGGCCAGAGGACGATTAGAAAAATAAGCTATGTTACTTATTAATAATACATCTGAAATTAATTTAAAATTTGACATGAAACCAACTAATAGCTTTTACTTTTCTTTTTTCTTTTTTTTTTTTTTCCTCTGCAAGAAACAATAATTGAGCACCCCCAAATTCTAACTCCAATTATCACCCGTTATCTGATAAATTAAGTTCCTAGAGATTTGGCTTTTGTAATGAAGCGCCAACAACAAATCTAAATTAAGTTCCAACTTTGATATATAATGATATTTTAATCATCCCATATTGTTGCAATTACATATTTTTAAATTCTAATCCATCAATATTTCATAAAAAATACATCATAGGTATTTAGCGCCATAATTAATACTAAAGTGCTACTCTATCTGTAAATCTCATATTTTGAGGCTCATTATTTATCAATATGTAGTGTTAAAATTTAGTTTTATCTAATACATTCATATTTTCGGATCTTAGGATTAGGATAAGCCTTTAAACTTGTCCGTCCATGTTACAGTGTCTCTAAGAAGTTTCATTATAAATTCATTAGAATAGTACAAAACGATTTAATAGTTTCAGGTTGAAGCGTCAAATTAAAAAAAAAAAAAAGATAATTGATATTATTCTACGATGAAAAGTACACCTGTGATCTCATCACCTAAAATTTTATTTTGAACTCTCTTAATGATGACTACCACAAACCAAACATAAAAAATAGAATATATTCCGCCTTGGTAGGGCACTACTTTACTTCACTATTTTGATCAGGCCTCAAAGCTTCATGATTGTTATAATTGTGGCCCATTATCGCCTTCATGATTGACATCATTGATCCATCTTTAACATAACGATACATATACATACATACACACACACACACACACACACACATATATATATATGTATGTAACGGAAACCAGGACAGTACCAAAGCACAGCCACAAGACAACAAAAGTCAGCCAAGACATGTTGAGAAGGGGCGCTATAACCATATCCATGGTCTCAAATCCCACGACGTTGGTCGGGTGGTGCCGGCCGAAAAGGCGGCTGAGGCGGCGGAGAGGTGCCACCGTGCGACTCGGGAATAGGCGGCGCGGTTTCTCTCTTGGATCACGCACGGTGGTGCAGTGGGGATTCATGGCCGGGCCAATACGGATGCTCAGGAAAATCATAACGGAGATGGTACCAAACGCACAGTTCATTGAGGGTGTCTATTGGTCTTTGCCGTTTCTACGTCCCCAGGTGTTTCCCCTCTGTTAATAACAACTGCAAGTTTCTTTTGGTGGTTTCTTTTCCTTTCTTCTCAAATTGTGTAATAAAGGGCTTCAAATAGTCCTTTTTGTTTGAACAGACAGATTTGCTTCTTTGTAATTATAAGACAATCAGATATCGAACGTCATAATGTAAAGGTTGGAAACTGTTTCTTTCTTTCTTTCTTCCTAGAAGATCTGGTGTGAAAATCATAAAGGAAATAATTCAACAAGAACAGCATTCCTCGAAACAAAACATACAATTTTATAGAACTTGGCCAAAACAGATCGGCTCGCAACTACAGATCAACGGTTACGCTATACAAAAAACCGTCGTCAATTTCTTAACCGTCACAAAATTGCCACATGACTATGGGGCAGATAACTAGTTTGCAAACTTGATTACTTTTTACCGAAGTAAGCAAGTACTGATGGTTGTTTATAATCACCAGCACTCTTCAATTTCAACTTTTTTCTTCCTGGACTGGCAGAGGGTTTCTTAGTTTCATCTGTATTTGACTTCAAATCAGCTGAAAGCTCTTCCTGGTCGCGCTTCATTTGGCACTTCTCCGTACTCCCCTGCGAAAATGAAGGGACACTGAATTTGGAGTCGGCTTCTCCTTTTTCGGTTGAAGATAAAGGAGGAATATTTGCTTTTGATTCAGGCTCTTCTTTCACGCATTTTGCAGGATCCACCTTGGCAGATGTCTCGTCTGGGCTTAAGTCCGCTTCTTTTTTTGTTCCCTTTGTCGAGAAAAATTTTGATATTGGGGTATTCCCATCTGTTTTCAACTTTATCTGGAGAAAATGGGACGATAAGCAAATGGCACTTCTATTAAGTTACAAATCATGAATTTGGAGTGTAAAGAAAAATACACCTGCGTTTTCACGCAGTATCATTCTACACAAAGAAGCATCATTCTCTATATGGTGTTCCACAAAAGTTAGCTGACAAGCAAGTTGAAAATGATAAAGACAGGCCATTTCCTAGAGTCAAAATGATGAAGATTAATATGTTACAGAAAATGCAACTTCTCATACCTCGTTAATGCACTCCGGCCCGTCAAAAGATGGCTTCCCCATTGCTGGTGTAACCGGGTACCAAACCTTGAGATACAAAATGTCAGAATCCACGAAACACATGAATGTATAACATATGCAGAAGCTGCAGTTATTATGCCTCCGATTTCTTATGCTGAAGGAGTTCTTACCAAATCTGGATCTTCATATGGCTTAAGCAACGTATCAACTTTGGAAGATGAACCATTTAGCCATGCATCGCTGGACTTCTTGTCACCAAAAATAACAGGCATCCGATCTACAACAGTAGATTAAAGAAATGTTGGTGCAAAAGCTAAACTTCTACTAAATATGTGTCAGCAGAAATGTAATTACTATCCACGAAGGAGCACAAATTCTCAATAACCACTCTAACAAGGATCATGAAATGATACAGGCAAAAGACCTGTTCTGAAATTATGCACATCTAACCGGAAAACTATAATATTAACATAGAGAAGTAACTTCACGAGACATCCAAACTGCATGAAACTGAAGAACCAGGTGGGGCAAACATAAGTTGCAGTCCAAAGAACAAGGATGTTCAGGAGACTGTCTTGCAAAGGTCAAACACTCTATAACAAGAGTTAGGTTTTAGAACACAGACAAGACCCAACGACTATAGACATACAAATATACCAGACAAATCAATTGAAACAAGGACAAAACTGACCATGCAACCATCCCAAAGCTGACGAAGAAGATGTGGTAAGAATCGTGAAGGTGTAAATTATCTCCCCTGCAGGAATTACAGTAAATGTCTCAGAAGCTAGGTCTGAACTCTTAAGAAAATTCCTCTTAAACATACTCATTCACTCAATTAAAAATTAAAGTTGAAAAAAAAAAAAAAAAAAAAAAAAAAAAACCTTCATTGTTTTCCCAAGAATCATAAAGAGCAGCAAACACAAGAGGCCGACCATCCTTGAAATGGATGTAGTAAGGCTGCTTTTTCGACCCATCCTTTTTCCACTCATAGAATCTGGAGAATAAAATTGAGGTGAAATTATCATTTGGAACACTGAAGGAGAAAATATAGTTGAATAAGGATGAAAAAAAATGAAAAATTCAACTAAAACAACCTAAATAAATATGCAAGGAATTCTTCATGAAATTTATGAGCATACAACTTCAACCGAAAAAATTCATCCACTGGGAAAAAATTTTGCAAACTCTGTTTGCATCCGTACATTCTCAAGAAGAATCAATTAAGAGCCAAGTAATGTTAAAAACTAACAGCAGTTAGAATATAGCTATCTTTATAGTCAAAATTCTGCTAAACAAAAAGGGGCTGAGACATCTTTCACCAATAAAACACTTCCAAAAGAAATTATAAAATGTTAACAGTTGAGAAATGTATAACATACCCTTCCACTGCAACAAGGCACCGGCTTTTCGGAATTAGACGACGGAATGAAGCCTTTTCACCTATCGACTCGGACCGAGCATTAAACTGATTTAAAATAAATAAATGAATAACCGATTTCATGGTTCTTATATCTGAAATTGACGATTATTAAGGACAATAAACATGCAAAAAAAACAAAACCAATATGTAAAAAACTATGAGCATTACCATCTTAAAGTGATCAAGTTTGTCAGTTTTCTTAGTGAAACTGGGAATCAGACCCCATTTCATGCAATGGACGACGACACCTTCGCTATCGGAGGCGTCTTCTCTGCGAACGACGGGTATGTTTGATCCCGGCGAGACATTGTACGATGGGCGATACCTGTTGTATTGTACCAACTCAAAGTTTCATACTTCAAATCAGTAAAGCTTCGAAAACCTAAAATACCTTATCCTCGTACAGAACAAAAACGGTAAATGAACAGATTCAACTCAACAACAATAGTCTCAATCGAACTGTTTCAAGAATCAAAGACTGATCAAACTTGATTAACGAATTTGTATCGGAAAGAGAGAGAAAGACCGAAACGTAAAAGAGGTAGCTTTGCTTTACCGGTCCATGTGAACCGTACGGACTGAGCCATTATTGCGATGGCAAGCCCTGGGGATATCGTCCGCTCTGAGAGTACAACGAGCCCTTCCACACATCTCCCTCCCTCTCTCTCTCCCTCCCCTTTCTCTCTAGACTCTGGTGTTAACTTCTTTGATACCGTATTCTGGGTTAGTCAACAGAATTAAGGCGGGAGGAAGCGAGACTCTTAACCGTTGGATTTTCTCGTGATACGAGTTTTTCAGGATCATTTCTTTTTTCTGCTGTCGTTTTTCTTTTGCTTGTCGTTTTTGAGTTGTTGTCGTTTCTCAGTAGTGTCGTTCTTATACATGCCTGTCGTTTTTAACCTTAAGCCTCAAGAACCTTGAATCGCCGATCGTCACTGAGAATTCACTAAACCCATCACCGGGAAAGCAATGCTCTCCCTCGCGAAACGGCTCCAGACGTCTCCTCAATGCCTCCGGGCCGCCGCGCACCAACTCCGGTGGTTCCGCAGCGACGCCGGGCCACCGAGGCGGAGGACCAGGTCTCCGGCGCCGGCGAGGAAGAGGGCGGAGGGGAAATCGGAGTGGTGGATTGTCGACGGCGAGATGCACGAGATCGGCGACCACGTTCCTCCGCGCGAGCGCTTCGTCCTTCCTAGGGATAACGTCCCCAACAAGCGCCGAAAGCAGCTTAGGGAGCAGTTCATGCGCCGGACTCGCCTCGCCATCAAGGAATCGGTTAGTTTTTTCCTCTATTTTCTGTTTGTTTAACGAGAAAGTGTAGGAAAATGATGAAAGTTGTTCTCCCTGAACCAAAATCGATGCGCTTTTTAGCGTTCAATCGCAAATTGGTTGAAAAGAGTCTTTTAAAGGCGTTTGATTTGTACGATTTGTATGATTTTGGTAAATTTTGTGTTGAAAGGAGCATGAGCCTTGGTGCAAAAAGTATATGGAGCTGTACGAGGAGCTTAGAGAGAATTGGGAGAGGCTGTACTGGGATGAGGGCTACTCCAAGAAACTTGGTGAAGATCACGCAAATTACGAGTCTGCTGAAGATGATGATGAAGATTTTTCCCCTTACAGGTTTGCACAACCCATTGGTTGCATTGAGATTATGATGTTACAAAGTTAAGCAAGATCCTAACTTTTTCTGTTTTCTGATTGGACTTCAATCTTCAGGAGTAGGCCATTCAATTCCGAACGAATGAAGGTATAACTTTTGTTGAGCTAGATTCGTATTTTGCATTGGCCCATGGAAGTGATTCTTGTTTCATTGTTGTTCGATATTTTAGCAATTCAAGGGACTGTAATCTGTAGGATTGAAATGACTTTTGGAGTATCGAAATAATATTAGATTTCTAGGTCTGATTTTGGATACCACCGTATGATCTTTGGATGTATAGTGATTCCCTGATATTCCTTCGCTATAAGTTAGCGGTTGAGTGGTTCCTTTTATTTTATGGTATAATTTTCAGAAACCATTAAGTTCAATCCGTTTGGCTTGCCCGATTTCTCTGGAGTATGTAATTATCATATGAAATCAATGAGTATATAATCTGGCATTTCAAAATGCAACTTCTGATGTAAACTGAGTATCCTTTTTTTTCATCTGTTAGGATGATAATGCTACTTTGTACGTCTTTTTTTTCTTTTTTCTTTTTTGGTTCCTTTTAGGTCATTGACTCGGAAAGTTGAAATAAGATGACATACATAACCCATTATCATAACTTTCTATGATTTTGTCATTCTTGTTTTTCCCTGAAGAAAGAATTGGATCATATCATGTTTGTTTCAGATGATTTTGGTACCTTTTTTCTATTTAGTATATTTATCTCTGCTAGTAATGCTAAATACCTTGGGTTTGATTGAAGGAACGGAATTTTGTGAGGCAAGGTGATAACTGGGAAAAGGTCAGCCTAATTTGAGATGAGTTTTGTTTGATTTAACATATTTATCTTTAATACTAATGCTCAGATGCTTCATTTTTAATTGAAGGACCGGAGTTCCGTAAGCTGGCAAGGTGATAACTGGGAAAAGGTCAGCCTAGTTCGAGATATGTTCTTTTTTAGTTAATATATTTCTCTAATACTAATGCTCAGATACCTTCTGTTTGGTTGAAGGACCGGAGATTTGTGAAGCAAGATGATGATAAGTGGGAAAAAGTCGGCCTAATTCGAGATAAATTCGAGTATGACAGGGAGAAAAGAATGAGAGAGAAAGGTTAGTCTAATTGCAAGTGTTTCTTTGCTCTGATTAATAATTTGCTTCATATCAGTTTTGAGATCCTCTGAATACTCATGGTTGAAGGACTTTTTTTCATATATTTTCTGACTCACATCACCGACAATTGTTAGGAGCTTGAGCTTGGTCTGATTAGTGGTTCTTTCATTAACGGGCCAGTTCACTCCCAACACTTCATTTTGCATGCAATCCTGTCTGATTACGACGTGTTTTGCAGCATTTGCACCCATGCATGAAGTTGCTACTTCCAGCTCGCATGATTCAAATCGTAACCGGCCTGTTGATGTTCAGAGATACTTTCCTCAGAACGATAGAGAGTAGAACTAGAACCACTTAAGATGTCCGACCTCGTGTATTTCAGCATAACAGGCTTGGATAATGCCATGACTCCTCTTCCGTCAACACCGCGGCTTTTTCTGATGTCTACTGCTGCTTCGGGGAGTAGGAACCTTGTATTGCTGTACCCGTTGCTGATTACTTTGGTTTGTTTTTGCTTCCAAATCTTAGAGGAATTTAACGATTTTAAGCTTAGCCTAGGGTAGAGTATTCCAAACGTCAGTGTACTGTGTTGCTAGCCAACCCGAAATTAGAAATATAATTTGGTGGAGGAAAATTAATTGTAGTTGTATTGTACCCCCCATGGATGTTAGTTAAATTATTATTTTCTTAAATGGCTTTCTTTTCATACCATTTTTTTTTTTGGATAATAATGATTTTTACATTTACTTTATACATTCTGATCTTCTAATTATTTGCCCTTTGATTCGTATGGAATAGATTTAGATTTTTGTCCCCAACAACCTTAAGGAAAAACTTTGTATGGAATAGATATGTTCTTTTTAATAATCAATTTTATATTTTTGTAGAATTGTTGCGGTAGTTTTTTCGTAATCACTTTAATCTACTTTTCACATAAATGGTAGCAAGAATTGAATTTAAACTCATTATAAATGACATATTAGGATGGATATCAATCTATATGTAATAAACACTTAGATTAGGGGGAAAAAAAATTCAAATAAACACAAGAGAAGATATTTTTTTTAAAAGAAAGTGTGATAAAAAATTTTCCATTGTGAAGCAGTGAAAGTAATTAAAAAAACTAAAATAGAAAGCAAAAAAAGGACTGTGCCGAGTAAATTATAAGACGAAAGGACAAACTAGTCCCTGCACCAACCTTACCTGACATGAAAATTACGTGAAGATAAAGCAATTCAAACGAAAGGACAATATTGTCCACAAGGTACAACCTAAAACAACGCCGAATTTTTATTGGCGAGGCCGGCGCCAAAAAACACCCAAACGCCTGATACCGTCTCTCTCACTCACACTGTTGGATTTTGAAACTCAAAGGAAGAAGAAGAAGAAGATCAGAAAACGGACCAGAGTAAGTGAAAACGAAGATCGGAAATGAGCGGGGCGAGACTTTGCTCATTGTTGGGGGAATTAGGGTACGGAGCAGCAGAGGCATTGGACCCAGACAGCTTCGAATGGCCCTTCCAGTACGACGACTCCCGCCCCATCCTCGACTGGATCTGCTCCAGCCTCCGACCCTCCAATGTCCTCTCTCTCCCCGAGCTCTCCCAGTTACGTTCCTCTCTCTCTCTCTCTCGCTCTTCCATGTTTTCCTTTTCGCCCTCTGTTTGCTTCCCGAGAAAATTCGGGGAACGCGAACGACGGTTTTACTTTTCTCCGTTGTTCTGTTCAAAATCCCTGGATTCAACTCAATTTCTTGTCCTTTTTGTTTTGTTTTGTTTTGTTTTTTTTTTGCCCCATTGCGTTGCGATTCTTATAGATAGCAGTTACCTAATGCGAATGTTGGTTCGATTTCCCATTTTTTTAAGTATAAACTGCCATTTTAGTGGTTGTGATTATCTACTGTTTTGTTTTCTAGGTATGAGCAGTTTCTTCAAGAGGGGAAGCTACTGGAGGTAAAGTTTGTCGGTTATGATTATATTTTTCTTGAAATTGAGAAAAAAAAAATTTTGGAAAGAAAATAAATTAAAATGAGCTTGCTTTGTATGCTTAGAGTTTAGAGTGTGCTTCATTTGCTGCAGAATCTGAGTGAACATTAGAACTGATTATAAGCGTAATTCTTGGCAGGGGGAAGACTTGGACTTTGCTTATGATAGCATATTGGCCTTTGCTTCCAGGAGAGACAATCAAGAAGCGGTTTTCGGAGCTGAAGAAGGATTGAAAGACATTCGGTAACAAACAATTTGATGCTTCTTAGAAATGAATGATAAGTGAACAGACTATACTTTTTGATCCATGTTTGATAGATGTTGAAGAAATTTTGCTATTAATAGTGCAATATTATTGACAATTTTGAATATCCATTTCATGCTAAATTGTGTTAAGACTCCAGAGAGGAGAATTGAAAGGCAATAGGGTGTTGTTTTTCGTAAGAACTTAGGATGTCTTTCTAATTATTAGCTTGACTGCTGTTTTGAGCCGTTCATCAGGTTTTCACTTTGACTGATAAACTGAATATAACGTCATGTATTGAGACAATGGAGACTTGCTATAACTTTTTACTTATACCAGTGATATATATATATATATATATATTTGGCTTACATAGGTAATGTCCATTTCACCTTTTCTAAGTATTTCGAAGATGGAACTTTTTTGGCTTGTAAATAATGATCTACTAGGCTCTGCTCGCAGAGATCTGATAGGCTTTTGTTCTCTTTTAGGGATGCAACTTTGGCCTATAAAGCTGAAGCTTTAGAATTGCAGAGACAACTTAAGAACTTGCAATCTCAATTTGACATGCTCTCCGGTCAGGCTTCTGCTTTAATACAAGGGAGACGGGCAAGAGTTGCTGCGACATCTACTGTTAATGGGCACCTTACAACCATAGATGACAGCCTCTCAGCAAGAAATTTACAGGTATAGTAGGAGTTATGGGGCTTATCTTTGTTTTATTTAGTTTTGGCAGGTCTCTTACTTAAAAAAAAAAAAAAAAAAAAATGAAAAAGAAGAAGAAGAAGATTTGGGAGGTGCTTTTAGCTATAAAGTTTTTTTTTTCCCCTTAATTTTTCAATTAAATGAATGATATATAAGTGCATTCCAAAGACATGAAAATTTTTATTAGTCTCTTCCGATGCACCTAGTAAGAAGATTTGCTCTCTACTCCAAAATTTTCTAAGCGTGCCAAAGTATAATGTTCTGCATTTATATCTTGTTAGAAGGTATTTCCTACATCTGTTCAGTAATTATCGTATTTCTCATATGTTTATGCTCTTCATTGTAATTTAGATGAATGCAGTTCTTGGAAAGATTGCTTCTACAGCACAAGAGTTGGCTCATTATCATTCTGGGGACGGTATTCTTTCCTTCTTTACTTTTTTTTAAACCCTTTTGTATCTTTTACTTGTATTGGCAATATGATTGTGTGAAACAGAATTATCATTTATTCCTTTGTGCATATCTCATCAGAGATGTGACAAAGAATTATAGGACACGGGAGTAATTCATGGCTAGTTATACTTAAATTGAATGGAATCTCCCATCACTTTTTTCTTCTTTTCTAATTAGCTTTAATTTGAAATGCAGAGGATGGGATTTACTTAGCTTACTCTGACTTTCATCCATATTTGGTCGGAGATACTGCTTGTATAAAGGAGCTGAATCAGTGGTTTTCTAAGCAGTTGGACACAGTATGCAAGTACAGCACTATTGTTAATACACATACACGAACACACAATTGTCTTACTATGTGATCCTTTCTTTTACCAGGGTCCTTTCCGATTAGTTGCTGAGGAGGGAAAATCGAAGTGTTCATGGGTTAGCCTTGATGATATCTCAAATATCATCATACGAGGTAATGCTTCCATCTGGCTTCCACGCTCTGCTTACGAAAAGTTTCCCTTCTGTACATGTGTGCTCTCACTTTATACATGTTTAGATTTTATGGCTTTTCGGAATCCCCCGACTTTTCTTTTTGGAGGGGAAGAAACGGTATTTGTACGAGTTTTTGCCATTTATTGTGGGAGTCTTCTCCACATATTAACTTGATTAACTGTCTCTATGTTTGCAGCAGATCTAGAAACGTCACATCATCAGCGTGTATCTGAATTGCAGCGACTTCGTTCAGTGTATGTTTTCCTTGTCCCCTTGGTTATTCTAGTCACCCGCTCAAAAGATTGCTGTGGCTTTTGTCTATAATCGAGTTCTTTGGAAGTATTTGAAATTTGGAATAAGTTGGGACAGTGGCTCTTATTATTTACTCCTACTAAGAAGATTACTTTTGTTTGCCTTGGGGAAAGCAAAATTTTTTTGCCCATTGTCTCTCTGGGAGTCAAGTCCCAGCATATGAATACGGTTTAGTAGTATCTTACTTTTAGCTTGAGAGAGAGGAGGAGAACTGAGGGTGTTAGTGTAAATCTTCCTTCATGTTGATTTTCTTAGCACCTTATGTTGATTTCAGTTGGCGACTGCAGATTTCATTTTCAGCCTTTGTTTAGTATGAAAAGAACAATTATAAAGGTGCTGTAGAGATTTTACTTTCTGTTCTGCTAAATTTCAAACAGTTTTGGGACAAGTGAAAGACAATGGGTGGAGGCCCAAGTTGAGAATGCTAAGCAGCAAGCTATTCTAATGGCTCTTAGATCTCAAGTGAGTTCAGATGAAGCACACATTCATCTTGATCTTCACTCTCTCAGGTACGAGTTTAAAATTTACTGGTTAATTCATCAGGCTTGACTGAGTTCTTACCTCTTCTGCTTTTCTTATGTCTAGATTTTGCAAGACATACCTGGGATATGTGCAAGGACAACCCCCAAACTTTATTTCAAAATATATAAAATAAAATGCACTAAAATTATATGTTGCTTTAAAATAAAATCACACCATTGGAGGGAAAAAAAATTAACAATTAAAAAAAAAAAAGAGGAGAAAAAGACAATTAATTTGGCTTTGCGACTTTGAATCTAGGCTGGATAAGATAAGAACAAAATTGTCGTTGAAACCTTGCACATCTTGCTGTAGCAAATACGTCCTTACATGTATCATTATCTGTGGTAACCAATGTTCCATAACGAGCAGGAGAAAGCATTCTGAATTGATTGGAGAGCTATCAAATCTTTATCACAAGGAAGAAAAATTATTGTCCGAGGTTTGTATTCACCTGAGATTCCCGCAAGGGTGGATATCTCATCTAGTTGCTATCCTTTAAAAGATAATTAATATTTTTTGTGGTTGCGTAAAGTTTTGTCTATCTATTTCTAATTTAATTGTGCTTTTCTTTTTAAGACTATTCCGGATCTTTGTTGGGAGCTGGCTCAACTCCAAGACACATACATTTTGCAAGGTGTTTTCTTAAGCTTTCCCTTTCAGAAGTGTACTTTGAAGTTTGAATCTATTTGATTTACTATTTGGGCTCTGAAGATCTTGCTATTAGGATTGAATATTGATGCCATCTAAATGAAACTTTAGGTGATTATGATTTGAAGGTTATGCGCCAAGAATACTATATCAATCGGCAGAAAGCGGTATGTTGTCAGCTACACCTTTTAGCCACCCTTATTTGATTGGTTTATTAGAAAGAAGAAAGATGTCTATTGTTTTTAAGCTCGTTCCTCAAAATATTGTTTGCAATATAAGAAGGAACTATAATCTTTGTTTTAAATAATTGCATCAATTTTGTAATGCTGGGTTGGTATCACGTTAAAAAAAAATATATGTTAATCTTACCAAATTTATCTTCTTCACTAACACTTGATATCCTTTATTTCTTTTGTCAGTATATAAATCATCTCGTTAATCAGCTTGCAAGACATCAGTTCTTAAAGATAGCTTGTCAGTTGGAGAAGAAGAACATGCTTGGAGCGTATTCTTTGCTTAAAGTAATTGAATCGGAGCTGCAAGCCTACTTGTCAGCAACAAAAGGCCGTGTGGTATGGCTCCTAATCTTTGGTTGTTCCTCATTTTGTTGTTGTAGATGTAGAAATATTAGCATGTCTTCCATCCTCTCTTTTCTGCACAACTGTTCTTTTTCTATCTTGCGTGGTTTTTCATTATTCTTCTCCATTGCTCTTCTGCCTTCTCTTCCTTTTTCTTTAGTTCTTCCCATTTCTGTTTGAAGTTATTTGATGTTCTTTCTTAATGTTTTCGCTTGATACTTCTGTTTGCATTGTCTCTCTTCTTAGTTCTTCCCGTATATGTTTGAAGTAATTTGATGTTCTTTCTTAATGTTTTTGCCTGATACTTCTGTATGCATTGTCTCTCTTCTTAGTTTCTCAAGGAAAAGAAAGAACATTAATTGATAATACAACTATACTAACTCATTTTGCATATTCTCTAATTGAAGGTAAACCTATACTACCGGGGGAATATGCTTCAAGCTTTTCTATTTCTTTTTTCGACAACTTCAATGATTGATAATGTTGCACAATTTTTTAGGGTCGCTGCCTGGCATTGATACAAGCTGCATCTGATGTACAAGAGCAAGGAGGAGTGGATGATCAGGACCATTTTCTTCACAGTGTTAGGGATCTATTAAGTATACATTCAAGTAATAACAGTGCTTTATTATCGGATGAATATCTAACTGTTTTTCAAGTAGATAATAAAATAGAAAGTTTTGCTGTCATTTTCTAGACGCTCAAGCAGGATTATCAACATATGTCTCGGCTCCGGGCATTGTTCAGCAGATATCTAGTCTTCAATCTGACTTAATGACCCTTCAGTCTGATCTTGAAAACTCTCTTCCCGAGGACAGAAATAGATGTATTAATGAGCTGTAAGTTACCCTGGTCTCACTTAGCATTGCGGTGCCATGTCTTACAATCTCTAAACGAGCATTCAATTTGCGCATCCGGTTTATTTGTATCAGGTGCACTTTAATTCAAAGTTTGCAGCAATTACTTTTTGCCTCTTCAACCACTGCACAACCGATATTGACACCTCGGGTACAAACCTTTCTCGTTAGCTTATCTTTGCTGTTCTTGACTTGGTGTATTCCCTTAATGTTACCACTACCGTTGGGTCAGTTTTAGGTTCCAGTGACAGGAATAGATTTACTTATTTATTTTCCTAATCCAGGATTTGGCTGGTAAGTGGTGATTAGTGGAAAACATAATGTACGGAGGGTATTCATTTGTGGAAAGATAGAAGAAAATATGATAAGTCTAGTATTAATGACCAGCTTCGATGCTTTTTAGAAATTTTGATGACCAAGATATCTGCATAATTCTGCACTCTTATTTTTATTTCTTCTTTGCTCTAATGTAATGTCTTTGCCCTGTGTCAATTATGCCTTTTTCCAGCCATTGATGAAGGAGCTTGATGAAATGGAAAAGATAAATGCAAAACTTTCCGCTGCAGTCGAGGAGGTGACACTCGAGCACTGTAAGAAGAATGAGGTAATATTTTTTTGTTTCATTTACTGCCCTCATTTGTAAATCAGTCTATAAGTTTTGTTGAGAACTCGAGAGGAACGAAAAAAAAAAAAAAAAAAAGCTTGTATTAGGTGGCAGTGAGGGTAGGAATTGGATTAGATTATGCAACTTACTAATTCATCTCCTCGTCCAAACTACAGAAAATTTGTAGAGAAACAAATTGGGCGGTATACTTGTGGTTGTGGTGGTTGTTGTGTGTTTTTGTTTTTGTCTTTTGTTTTTTGTACTGTTTGATACTCTCAAATGATGAAACCTACTGGCTTACTAATAGGTTTATTAGTATTATTATTTCTTAAATTTCGGTTGTTTGTTACTTTTCCCGGCTGCTTCTTACTTGTGCTACCTAACAGATTAAAGAACTGGATTGAACCTTTAATAACATGTATTTGCATACTCTATTTTCTGGAATGCAGATAGTAAAACATCATTCACAAGAGGTTGCGCTGCAGAGGCGGGTTTTTGTGGATTTCTTTTGCAATCCTGAACGTTTGAGGAGCCAAGTTAGAGAGTTAACTGCCCGAGTCAGAGCGTTGCAAGTTTCCTAGATCCTTTTTATCTTTTTCTTTCTAAAATGTTATATATTTTGCTTTGATGGTTTCTTGTGTGTGGGTGTGCAGGGCAGTCTTGTACGTATTTATGTTGAATCATCGTATTGTAAAGATGAAACAAATAACGTTTTATTTATGGATGCGTTTTTTTTTTTTTTTTTTTTTTGGCAAGGGGTTCTAGATAGATGCGTCTTATTGCTGACTGCAAAACTTCTTAGTTTATAGAAATAACTTTTTCCAACTCCGGAAGTTCGAGGTATATTAAGCACTTTTTGATTTTTTTAATTAAATGGACAATTAGAATCTTAAAAGTCCAATCAAATAATTGTAGATGTGATGATCAAGGTTATTAAGTCGATACAAGTTGTCCAATTTTTATGGAAAAGCGTCCTTATCCGGTACGTGCTGAAAAAATTACTTGAGAACACTATTAATGTTGAAAGGTGAACTTCATTTGTCAATGATATACAACATTGATGTCGTTTTAACATTATTCGTTTTTTTTTTTTTTGGATAATAATTTTATTCTTACTAGTTATCCCACTCAAGTGCACACGTCATTTGGTCTTGAATGCGGATACCAGAGATTCACGTGAAAATAAGAATGGGAAAAAAAAAAATGTTCAGAGTTTTGAAGTGCACAGTATCAAAATGAAAGACATATAAAACTGACCGACATTGATTCAATGATTAGAAACATAGTTCTCCCAAAAATACCAATCGACGAAACTTGATTAAGAGGATTAATCCATACATTTCCGTTTGGGGGAGACACCTAACACGTAGGAAAAAAAAAAGTAGTGAAAGGATAGTAGATTCTCCTAAGGGATTTATTTGTACTTCCCTACGTGAAAAAACACAGAGAGAGATTTTATTTGAATATTTACAAGGTGAAAGATGAAGAACCAACCAACAAGGCCAAAAACCTCACTTGACTTTCTCAAGCTTAGATGAGGTTTTTGTCAATGGCGGATCTTCGCAGGTAGCTCTACCGAACCTGGACAACCTAGGCTGGCCATCACCATTAGTACGGACAAGCTTGGAACTGAAACTCTCGCCACTTTTCTCTCGGATGTCTGGTGCAGTGTTGCATGACATGATCTTGGAGCGGTGGAGATGGCATCTGAACGAGCCTGCGTGGTTGGTTGGTGCGCAAATGCAAGCTCTCTTCGACGTTGTATCTGCTGCTTTACTGCTCTCTGCCATTAACTTCTCCGAGGAATTGTTGCTCTCCGTCGTCACTTTCTTTGCAACCTTCTTCTGCATTAGTGATCTTGCTAGTCCATCTTCTTGACTTGGCACTTTTTTCATCTTCTTAAGCCTTGCGTTATAGTAGA
>JAFMPE010189147.1:416-17912 GCA_024759925.1 Ficus religiosa | reverse complement strand
AAAAAAAAAAAAAAAAGACTTGAAAATTTTATTTCCAATTCTCCTCTAAACGAGCCCTTAACAAAGGAACAAGATCTTTTCTATTCATTTTCCGGCTTTTGGCCCCCCAAAGACGTTGATATGTTTGTCTGCCATTTCTATTCATTAGGGCAATTGGACACTACGCGCTTTTGAAAAAAAAAAAAAAAAAAAAAGTATTAAGAACATGAATACGCGGACAGAGCCCACAGAAGGGTTTGGTTTGGTTTGGTTTGGTTTGGTTTTGTTTTTGTGACAGAGAGTAGAAAAAGCGTCAAAAGGGTATGAATGAAAGGAAAAATTAAAGAAAGAGATGAACTGTAAAAATCTTTGACTTTGTCAATTGTTCTATTTAGTACCATGATTTCATATGCATTTGGGTAACGGGCGGCCCCACCAACAATATGTTTTATTTGTGTCCAACGTCACTCACCCGTCATTCTCGCTTTTACGCTATGTTTATAATTGGACAACTGACTTGAAAAATGAAAAGTAACTTGCTTCTTAAAGAAAATTAGGGGATAGAAAAATAAAAATAATAAAACTCATTGATCTTATTCTTTTTAAAAGTGTATGGAAAATCTAAATTCATCCAATCATGATCAAAAATTGCTTCTTTTTTTTTTTTTTTGGTTATTGTTTTTGAAGTGAAATTGTAAAATTTAATGATTAAGTTAGTAATTTTACAAATAGCTTATTTTCCTTTTTTTCTTGTCTATCAAACAACCTAAAAAAATTAATTTCTTTTTTAATGCTTTCATTTTTTTTTTAATATTTAATATCTTTGTATGAGTTTTTTCCTTTTTTTCTTGTCTATCAAACAACCTAAAAAAATTAATTTCTTTTTTAATGCTTTCATTTTTTTAATATTTAATATCTTTGTATGAGTTTTTTTTTTTTTCCTCAATTATATTTTCCTTTTTTCCTACCAATCTTGTGTGTAAAGTTTTTGAATGGTTCCAACTCTTTCCAATACAAGTGGCTTTACTATTTTTACCTGGCAAAGAATTAATTAAATATAAAGTAGCTTTCAATAATATAATATTTTGAAAGAAGCTTACCACTTTAATTTTTTATTTTGAGTAAATTGCTTATTTAATCTTTAAACTTTCAAGTTTGTGTAACTTTGATACTTAATCTTCTTTTTTTTTTTTAGGTGGGATGTCCCTAAATTATTAAAATATTAATATAATAATCATTTCCGTTAATTTTTTAATGGAAACCGTTAAAAATTTGGTCTAAAAAGTCATGCTAACTAAACAATTCCGTCTAAAAATAAACAAAAATGACTATTATAACAACATTTTTAATAATTTAAGGTCATTATAGTTACGGGAAAGAAAAACAAAGACCAAAATTGCACAAATTTAAAAGTTTAGGAACCAACATATCAATTTACCCTTTATTTTTAATTAATTTATTTTATAAAAAAAAAAACTTATTGTAGGATTTAAAACCGTATTTTTATTCTACCCTTAAATATTGTTGTTGTAGTTATTAGATCATCTTTTAACTGCTTGATGTAGAACTGGAAGCATTAATTCTGCATGTACATTATATGTACATAACTCATAACAGCAATGTTGTTCGACTCCAAGCTGGCCAGGCATGAGAGCAGGGCAAGGTTTAGAGGGTGTATGGCCGCACTGAAAGTTTTTGTTATTTATTTTTACCCCAAAAATTTGATAATTTTTACAATTTGTCTCAATTGAAATTAAAAAATTCTTATACAATCCATACTTTACCCCTATTAAAAATAAAAAATTCTCATATAATCACACTAAAATTTATTTTATATAAAAAAAAAGTTTACACTTTTACTACTTTATCCCAACTAAAATTAAAAATTCTCATATAACCCCTCTAAAATTAATTTTATTTTTTAAACAAAAAAAAAATTTGGTGTACCACTAAAGTATATTTATGGCTCCGCCTCTGCATCAGAGCATGGCTTCAAAACCTAACAAGAAGGATAAAAAGAAAATGTTCGCAATAAAGTTTTCATAATGCTCATATACTTTGGATTCAGCTGCCATTTGGATTGTAGGTTCAAAAGTAAAGTTCAACAACAAATATAAAATTTTGTGAATAAAAAATAGTGGGGAAAACTTTTCAAATAATGTTGAAAAACAGTCTCCAAATGTTAATAAAAACAAGCTATTAGTGGTTGGATGAGGGTTAAAACAACTTTAGACCATTGAAAATTTTGCGTCTTTCTATGAGCTAGCACCTAACAAAAAAAACCAAATTTATTTTCAGTAGTGTAAATTGTAAATTGTTTACACGCCCAAAAATAATGGTTGTATTGTAGTTTTATTCCAAATAGGCATACTAATTTGGATCGCTGCACAACCAAATACTTTTACAAGTCCATCCTAACTAATTTCTTGTCCTAATTGAATTTTGGAAAAGAATATGGTTTTTTTTTTTTTAACTAAAGGAAAACAATATGGTTTAAAAAAAAAAAAAAAAACTCCTAACAATCTTTTTGAAAAAAAAAAAAAAAAGTGGGTAAATGGTCTATTTCCTAAAAATAAGAAAATAATTGTTTTTTATTAAAAAAAGAAAATAATTTTTTTAAAATGAATCAGTAATTTACTGACTGGATATGGTTAATTAATACTTGATCAATATATTTTTATTCTTTGAAATAATTTAAAAAAAAAAAAAAGAGTATTTGCTTTGGTTTGCAAATGAACGGTCATGATTGGCCGGTGAAAGTGGAGAGACTTTTGTGGATCTGTTGATGGATTCGTACTTTTATTTTATTCATCATATTCATATTCATATTCACATTCATTCATTTGGCTCAAAGACTAAAGCATAATTAGTCAGACGAGTTGGTATAAACACGCAGACCAAAGGACAAATGAACACGCATTAAAAAGGGTAAAAGTTAAGCAAAGTTTTCTTTCCAGAGAGAGAAGAAAGAAAGAGTTGTGATTTAACCGAGAAGTTTCTTTGGAACCAAACATAAGGTGCGTTTTCTTTCTAAGATTCCAGAAGGAATGGTTTTATTTATTTTTTTTTTTTTTATTTATAGCATTTAAAACTAGAACACACTGAAAAAGTCATGAAATATTGATCAGTTCAGATTCTTTTAAATTGGTAGCTCAAAATCCTCTCAACGCACCATTTAATTTAATTTATAGTTTAACTCCTTATCTGGGTCCTGGGTTTTTTCCTATTTAATTTATTTCTTGGTTTGGAAATTTCTTGCCAAGTTTGTTATCTTGTCTCCACTTTCTTTTCCTTCTTTTCTTGTGGTTTGACAAGTGCTTTCCTTGCTTTTTCAACTTACCTAACCTCACAATCTTACAAAAAATTAACCCAAATCAATTTTTAAAACTAAAAAAATAAGCAACTAGGAGGCCTTCTTTTTTGTCTTTTGGCTTTGTCTTCCTTGTATTTACTTAAAATATTTGGAGGTCAAATCCTAAGCTTTCTTCTTCTTCTTCTTCTTCTTCTTCTTCTTCTTTTCTTAAAAACACAACCTTTGTTTTTGATCTTCATCTGGGTATTGACTGAATTGCAGGACATAACGAGGTGAAGTTTTTCCTATTTGCACACCAGGTGAATACTTGTTTTCTTTACTTTGAATTCCTTAGATTTCTCCGTTGGTTAATTTAATTTTACCTTCAAATTATAACTTCTCCATATATTTGTATTGTTTGGTTTCCGAGTTTAGTCCTGGATTTCTCTTCTACAAGATGACTCTTTATCCTACTGAATTTGATTGCCCTTTTTTTTTTTTTTTTTTCTTTTTTTTTTTTTCTTTTTTTTCATTTTTGATCAAATCAAAGAGGTTTATATAGAAAAGTTCACTTCTTTTATGGACTATTCCTTAGATAATCCTCCACCCAACAGGATGTTATATTTTAAACCTGTTAATGAAGTCAAAACGGTTGTCTTGAAATAAGTTTGGTCTCTTATGGATCAATACTGTCGATTAACTTGCTCTTGATCTGTATTACTCTTGCATGATCCGTTCGGAACTGATTTTGACGGAAAATATTTCGTCCAATCTTGTTGAGGTTTCACTTCCTTTCACTTTTCCGCACTTTTGTTGATGATATCAAGGTGCAAAGAGAAAGAGCAGAAGGTTCCTTATGTTTGGTAGGAATGAGGGAAATTAGGACGGAAGAAGTGGTAGAACACCCAGGTGAGGGAAACGAGGAAAGAGGGAAAGATCATTTCTCTTATGTTATTCATTAAGAAATCCCTCCAGTAATCGTTTCAGTCTAGGAGAGATCAAATTTGAGGTGTCTTGAAGAATTGGGAGTCATTTCTCTAATCCCTTCCTTTTTTTCTCGCATATCAAATAACCATGAATGTCAAAATCCCTCTACTAATCCCTCCTCCCCTCTCCTTCCTTCCACTTTTCTCTCCTACCAAACACACTCTAGTCTTTGTAATTGAATAAAGGCAGAGTATTTATCTGTTATACTGACAATTTGAAGCTGGTAAATTCCCTACAATTCCTAGACTGTATGCTTATATTTCTGTGAATATAAGTTCGTAATTTGTTGCCATAAACATCACTTTCAAATTTCATAGCGACTTAACAATTAGATCGAAAACAAAATTCAAAGTTCGTAAGTAAAAAGAAAATATGTGATAAGGTTTCTTTTAGTGCGGTCTCTCGTCTGAAAATTGAACTTGGTAAGCAACTCAAGAACTTATGAAGTCCACCTGTTGAAAGTGAAATCTTAAATTAGTTGGTTTTGAAAAAGTAATCTTAGGTGGTGCAACCGTGAAAGGACCGTTCTGATTGCAATGTAAACACCCTTTTCTTCTGTAACCATGCTTCTACACTCATAATTTGACAATACTACTTCAAAGGAATAGTTGCATTTTCAGTACATACATACATACATATATATATTTATATATTTTATCTATGATATATCACCTATGCATCATAGTGGCCATGAAATCTATTTTGTTTCTGAATGGTATTATTATTAACGGATGTTTATTGATTTAACTGAACTCTCTCTCTCTCTCTCTCTCTCTTTCTCTCTCTCCACATCCTCATATCGAGTTTTCATATTAATACTTTAATTCTTCTGTGATCAGCTGAACTATTTTCATCCCAACAGTGGAAAGCAGAAAGAGTTGTTCGGTTAGTTTCATTCTTCAAGATTTCTTCTATTTCTGGTTCCCAGTGACAGCAAAAATGGTTATTTCCTTTCTAATACATATGTCGGTTTGTGATACAGAACTGAAATTCTATGGTCAAACTCATCGTCCTCAAGATCTGAATTGAAAACATAAACAATGTCTTTAGTCAGGCCTGCAGAACTATCTGCTGCTTCATACGGAAACCCCAAGCTGTACTCATTAAAGGGAAGCAATGAGAGCCCAGGCTTCTCAACCCAAACATTTGGATCCGACAAGCCTAAGACCTTGTATGTAAGTGATTCTTACAGCACCGAAAGTTATGAGAAGTACTTCCTTGACTCCCCAAACGATTCTGGCATCTCTGGAAATTCATATAACCCTCAGGATTCCTCACCTTACAATCTCCGAGCTGAATCGATTTCCACATTGGCAACTCAGAACCCTTGTACCACGTCTTTCACGACCACGAGATATCACGATGCCTATCTGTCCAAATTTGCGTCGGATTACTTGGAAATTCAAAGTCCTGATCTAGGAGATTTTGATGAAAACACAATGAGGCTGAAGTTTCAAGAACTGGAGAGAGCACTCCTTGATGACAATGATGATGAAGATGACGAAGACATGTTTGGCTCAGGCCAAAGCATGGAAGTTGATGGCGACTGGGTTGACCCCGTCCAGAATGCATTACTCCAAGATTCTCCCAAGGAGTCATCCTCGTCCGATTCTAATCTGAGTAGCATCAGCAGCAATAAAGAAGTATCGCAAATCTCTCCTCGAACTCCCAGGAAGTTGCTTATTGATTGTGCTGGTGCTCTTGCAGAGGGAAACATGGAGATTGCTTCAATCATGATAAACGAGCTGCGTCAGATGGTCTCGATTCAAGGAGAACCTTCCCAGAGGATTGCAGCCTACATGGTGGAAGGCCTCGCAGCACGGATGGCTGCCTCGGGCAAATTTCTTTATAAAGCCTTGAAATGCAAAGAGCCCCCATCCTCTGATCGCTTAGCAGCCATGCAAATTCTATTCGAGGTGTGCCCCTGTTTCAAATTCGGATTCATGGCAGCAAATGGGGCCATAATTGAAGCTTTCAAGGATGAAAAGAGAGTTCATATAATAGATTTTGACATAAACCAAGGGAGTCAATACATAACACTGATACAAACAATTGCTTCCAGGGCAAGTAAGCCATCCTTTTTGAGATTAACTGGGGTTGACGATCCCGAGTCGGTTCAGCGTTCGGTTGGAGGCCTTAAAATCATTGGACAGAGGCTTGAGAAGCTAGCAGAAGCACTTGGTGTGCCATTTGAGTTTCAAGCAGTGGCCTCGAGGACTGCACTTGTCACTCCCTCGATGTTGAATCGCAGGGCCGGAGAAGCACTTCTTGTGAATTTTGCTTTCCAACTGCACCACATGCCCGACGAGAGTGTTTCAACAGTAAATCAGAGGGACCAGCTCCTTCGGATGGTCAAGAGCATGAATCCAAAACTCGTGACAGTCGTGGAACAAGATGTGAACACCAACACTGCGCCTTTCTTCCCAAGATTTATCGAGGCCTACAATTACTACTCAGCCGTGTTCGAGTCACTTGATGCTACTCTCCCAAGGGATAGCCAGGACAGGACCAATGTCGAGAGGCAATGCCTGGCACGAGACATAGTCAACATCATTGCTTGTGAAGGAGAGGAGAGGATAGAGCGCTACGAAGTTGCTGGGAAATGGAGGGCGAGGATGACGATGGCTGGTTTCACTCCGTGTCCTATGAGCACGACTGTAGTCGATGCAATCAAGAAACTCATCAAGCAGTATTGTGATAGGTACAAAATCAAGGAGGACATGGGCGCGCTTCATTTCGGATGGGAAGACAAGAACTTGATCGTTGCTTCTGCTTGGAGGTGATGCGTTTTATCATTCGGCACGACCAAGTTTCTTGTTCGGTTTTGTACTCGTATGCTTGTGTGGGATTATATAGATATGCTGCAGATAATGTAATCAAATACAAAAATAAGGACTCGTTTAGGGAACTGCTAATCACCTAACGTCAATATTAGATCTGGTTAAGTGCTTGGCCTTTTATGAGAATATTTGCATAATGTTTAATCTTTGTAGTCTCATAAATTCTAATATGCATTTTGGTGTCAACTTGTTCAAACAACCTTCTGTCGCATGCAATGTTTATGGCAATTTTTTTATTTTTTTAAATTTATATATATATATATATATGTATATATATTTTGGTGAATTGCTTGTTTGGTCCCCAACCTTTTTACCAAATTACAACTTGATCATGATCTTTTTTTTTTTTTTTTTAGCTAAAAAGTTCTAGACTCTTTAAAACAGTGCTATTTGATCATTTTATCTAGCAAATTACTAGCATCTACCGTTAAATTTTAACGTTTGTTACCAAAAAATATATTTTCTGTATCTTTTTAAGTAGTTTAGAGATCTTTTAATCAACCAAAAAAAAAGAAGAAGAGTAGCGTACTAAATGAGCAATTTGCTTTTCTTTTTCATCAAACTCCCAACTTTTCTTTGGTTAATAATGCTCATTGCAAGTAGTTTCTATTGTTAGGTTAAATTTCAATGTGGTCAATGACATTCATCGCCGAATAAGAAGCCAAAAAACATAGAGAATCAAAATCGACATGAAAGAGTTCGTAAAAAAAAAAAAAAATGGATATGAAAGAAAAAGGGGGGGGGGGGGGGGGGGGGAAATAAAATTTTCACTTAAAATTAGACAAAATACTACTTGATAAGGTAAACATCTTTGTATGTTTGATATCAGCGCTTTAAGCCAACAAAACATAAAGCAACCTCTGCTTGTGCCTGAAGCTCTTCCAAGACCTTTACCATGTTGGCCCTAGGCATCGGCATATCACTGTTCTCTGCAAGCATTTTCCTCAATCTTCATCCATGCACATGGAAAGGTTAAACAACATCAGAATTCCGACATAAAGTTACCAACTACAACACTATATTTTGTTACTGCATATAAAAAACAATACACTAAGTTATGTATTGTTTCAATGCCGAAGTTTTTAACGACGTAATTATCAGCTGATGCAATATGAAATTCATATAAATTTACACACACGCACATACATACATACATACATACATACATACATACATATATATATATATAGAGAGAGAGAGAGAGAGACATAGGCACATAGTGAGTACCTGTGGACCATTGCCGTGTTTCCATGACCGGTGCAAACTATAAGCATGGTATTAGTAGGTAAAGCGGTTTGAAGACTGCGGATTCTAGAGTCCATTCGAACCAGAATTTCCTTCATTTCGGGTGTTGCCTTATGTTTGCCTCCTTTCTTAGTCAAGGATTTACTACAAGTAAGCAACGATATCATCTCTGCGAGCTTCATGTTTAATTTTTCTGGATCCCCTGCTTCTTTCTTGAAATAGGAATTCAATTCCGAGAATTGAGTCCAAACAAAATGCACTCGTTCATTCTTTACCTGGAATATACGAATTGGAAGTTAAACAAGCACGTTGGGGTGTAGCCAAACAATCAGGGAAATGCATGCGGTCAATCAAGAATCTACCTCCTTTCGGGCTTTAGAAAGAGCTTCTTCATCTGAAGACACAGGAAATGCATGGGATGACTCCGAAGCATAACGTTTCACTATGGAAACATCATCAATGATGGAAGAGATCTTTCCGCAATCACTCAAAACTGTAAGGAGTTTTTTCCGCAACAGTGATGGCGGAGAACCAAAGTCAGGCCCTAATCCATAATAAAACAGCCAAAAGCATATTAGGAGCAATGAGAAATAGAAAAGGAATTTGAAAAAAAAATTCTCAAGTGCAAACATATACAGCGAAAGGCAACACAAACCCATGATATGCACAAAAGAGAACAAGAATCTCTATATCTATCATTGTCAAAATATTTTCCTCGAAAATACTCGAGTGCTAACCAAATCCTCATTTCACTCTCTGGAAAGAATTCCTTACCGTGTTTGATTTTCAATAGTGCTAGTTCCAATGCAGTTCTTGCATCTTCAACGCTGTCATGCCCATTCCCCGACTGCTGTATCTCCTTGGAAAGAAATCTCTTGGCAAGAACTCGTAGAGCGGATTTATAAGATCCACCACGGGGATGCTTGTATAGTACGGCGGTGTCAATCACCAGATTGTGAGAGATCTTCAATGCTGATAAATCATTTTCCACTGAATGTCCAACTAATACAGTCTCCTTGTAAACTAGCTTTAGTAAAACCTCCTGAGAACGGGAAGCAACCGTAAATAAGTTATATATAGTAGACTAAACACAAAAGCCAACTGGAGCAACGTTCACACTCATGAAAAATTTGGCTGGGGATAATAAATTCAAGGACATACAGAAAAATTAAAAAACCTGAATATCTTTAAGACTTGTCGTCACTCCATCTAACATGTCACTCGTGATCCCACTATACCTGAAAAATATTGTTACTTGCATCCATGATGATAAACCAAGAAGTAATGGAAAGAAGGCAAAACTAAAGAATTTGGATGACAACTTGTGCAGTAACTAATGAACCATAAAATATCTCGAATGTGAGATGAATCACAAAGTCTACTTATAGCTCAAACAACAATATACCTGGTGTTGTAATCAATGATTTTGTTTGATGGTTTAACAAATTTATCTAGCACAACCTGATAAAGAAAAAGTGGAAACCGAGTTAAACATGTACACAGATCTTTCTAATAAGCCACATTTGTACAGCTGATCAACAGTAAATTTTCAAGTGTCATGTCTGAAAAGATAGGATCCTAATTTTTTTTAATGATCTATATCACAAATTCAAAGCAAAAGAAAAGGTAATGTCAAAATTTAATCACATTTAGTGCCCACAAAGTAAAGAAATGAGTACAAGTAGAGAAAAAAGATTTGGCAATCTATACCTCTCCTTGGACGTCCACCAAGGTTACTCTTGTGAGCTCAAAACCCTCCTTTGTGATGCACTACATAACCACACAAATAAAATATCGTAAAATAAAATAATCATAACAGATGAGAGACAAGCACAAACAAAATAAATCGATATACGAAAGTGCAAACGTTGAAGTCACCAGTATCGGCTATCCTAAAACTCATTGTAATAAAATGATATTTGTCATCTTTCTACAAATCTAAGCTTCTCAAATTTTAAATGTCCTCCAATTCAGAACATTCCCTGTACTTTTATGCATTAAGTCGGTAAAGACACAAGAAAAACATTCTAAATATTTAAAATTCGTATATTTAAGGTCTCAACATGCTTACCATCTCACAATCAAGTGCCAACATTTCATAGGGACATCCTTCTGAAGGAGCAGGGAGACTAGAAACGAAACCTACATTCAATAGCTTAGGAATTAAAGAATAGCTAGCAAGTCAAGAACAATATGGTAAGCAGAAACTTAAAAAAAAAAGGTGTAAAATAGCAGCATGCTACATTCAAATCACCTGGATGATTGAGATGATAGCCATTGTCTTCCATATCTTTTTCTGTAAGTGTGTAATATGTGATGGGGAAAGGTATGTTTTTAGTGAGTTCTGCAATGGATTGTTTCTCTCTCCCTGAACCACATTTTCCTACACAACCAAGATGTAATTATTTTAAATAGATCTAGCACGTGTTACACTTGTATGATATCGATGTAGCGCGTAAGTGTAGGAGAAAGACAGACTAAACCTTCCTAAAACCCCTTGATTCAATCAGAATACCATACATTAGGGTATTACTAATCAGTTGTTTTGCTTGCAACGCCATACAAATAGGGATAGAGAAACATATCGTTGATTCTAGCGAGTACCGAGAATCGCACTCCAAAAATTTGGACAAAGAATAATGATAAATTTATTAATCAAACTCTTCCAAAGAAACTAATAAATTATCCTATTTATAGGAGCCAAAACCTAAAGCAAATCCCCTTCGAAACCAAATCTAATTCCTAGAATAAAGATAAACCTAAATTTAACAATTTAATAATACTATGATAATTAACAAAATATATTCCTAATAATATTTCTAAAAGATGATGATAATCTCCAAAATATTTCAAATTAGGTCACTACATCAAACACAGAATATAACATAATCAAAACTTGCAAAAATTGAGTTTATAGTGCAAATGGCGCCTAAAGAGAAATTGACAGTAGTGGGAAGAAAAAGGAATACAGAGAGATAAGAAAGTATAAGAGACCCAAAGTGATAAACTCCTGCAATTCGATTGCCTCCAAAGGAAGTTGGACTAAATGGTATTTGGCTTAATAGGTAAAGTTTGAGAGAGAGAGAGAGAGAATTCATATATTTTCTATACTACTGACAAAGAATACACAGCAATATAAAGAAAAAAGAAGGCAACAATCTTACCTACTCAATCCCTACAATCAAGGCTAATAAACACCAAAATAAACACAATCAGGAAATCAACTAACAAATTTCTCCAACAATTATTCTGCCTATCCTAAATAAAGAAATAGATTCTTGCGAATCTGTTCCTAGAAAGCTGTAATTCCGCACTCCCCCTCAAGCTGGGTAATAGATGTTAATCATACCCAGCTTGGAACTTAGATCTTCAAAATTAGCTCTTGGAAGAGCCTTTGTGAGGATATCAGCAATCTGGTTTTTGGTTGGTGTGTAATTAATGGAGATAATATCAACCTCTATCTTTTCTTTGATGAAGGGGCGATCTATCTTGATATCTTTGGTCCGATCATTATGAACAGGATCCTTGGCAATGCCGATTGCTGCTTGATTGTCACAAAGCAATCTTAGATGTCCTTCGTTTGGGAATCTTAGATTTGCAAGCAGCTTCCTCAATCACATTCCTTCACAGATTCCAAGGGCCATAGCCCTAAATTCGGCTTCAGCACTGCTCTGAGACACAACTAGTTGTTTCTAGCTTCGCCAAGTGACCAAATTTCCCCAGACATATATGCAGTAACCAGCGGTAGACCTTATATCTGTGATTGATCCAGCCCAATCAGAATCAGTGAAGATCTTGATATCTCCACTCACTGTCTTTTTGAAGAATAAGCCCTTCCCGGGAGTTTTCTTTAAGTATCTTAGGATTCGATACACTGCCTCTAGATGTTCTTCAGTTGGGTTGTCCATAAACTGACTTGCAACACTGACTGAGAAGCTGGCGTCAGGTCTTGTGTGTGAAAGATATATAAGTTTTCCTACTAGACGCTGATATCGTCTTTTGTCAACAGAGGCACTTTCCTTTTCTGCTCCTAATTTTTTGCTTGAGTCCATGGGAATGTTTGAAGGCAGCCAAGCATGCCCGTTTCTTTGATGAGATCTAGGACATATTTATGTTGGAAACCGAGATGCCCTTCCTAGACCGGGCTCCTTCTATCCATAGGAAGTATTTTAGATGTCTTAAGATATCTTAAGAGTTATCCGGGAAACGGCTAGCTATTCAAAAAGAGTGAACGACGAACGATCGAAGCCTACACAAATGCAGATTGGGCGGGCTCAGTGACTGATCGAAAGTCAACCACAGGCTAATGTACGTTTGTGTGGGGAAATCTTGTGACTTGGAGAAACAAAAAACAGAACGTTGTAGCTCAAAGCAGTGCCGAGGCCGAGTACCGTGCTATGTCAAACGGTGTATGTGAGATTCTATGATTCCGTTGAAGAAACCGGTAGAAGCTCCAATGAAGTTGTATTGTGATAACAAAGCTGCCATTGGCATAGCTCACAACCCCGTGCAACATGACCGGACCAAACATGTCGAGATCGATAGGCACTTCATAAAGGAAAATTTGGAGGTTGGAGTCATTTGCATGCCGTTTGTTCCAACCACCCAGCAGATAGCGGACATTCTAACAAAAACGTTGTTTAAATAGAATTTTGAACTTCTTGTCAACAAGTTGGGCTTGACGGATATCTACGCTCCAACTTGAGGGGGAGTGTCGGAATAATCTAGAAAGTTAGTAGGGATATTTTGTGATATTTTTGGTTCAATAAAATCCGGGGTTTGTTAGGAAGTTTGTTTCCTTGTTTTTCTCTATTAGACAGTTAGGATATCTAGGGGTTAGATATCTCTATTTAAGTTCAAGTTTGATGTATCTTATTTTATTATTCAATAAGAAGAATCTGAATTATTATTCTTCCAAAACTACACTCACTGAAACTTGTTGTGGTGGATCCTCCAAGCATTACCTTTCTTCTACTTTCTTCTCAACAAATCTCAAAAAAAGCCTCTCGAATAGACGGAAGAGGTTTCGTTTCCAACACTCAATTGTGTACTTTGTCAAGATTTTGTTGAGTCCTAAGAGAAACTTGCAGGTTCGTTTTCCTTCGATGATTTCTTTGTATTTGACTGCATCTTGAGAACGCGACCACTGGTGATTCTTTAACATGTCGAGTTGCTGCCAAAGTTGAGTGAGTGTTAAAATATTGAGTGACAAATGATTCTCCTTGTCGGAGTTCATAGAGTGTGCTCTCTATCTCGAACAGTTCGGATGTGTCCTCATTGTCCAAGTAAGTTTCCCTTGTAGCGTCCCATATTTCCTTTGCAGTTCCATAGAACACGAAATTTTCACCTATTTCAATGTTCATAGAGTTGATGAGCCAGAACATAACCATTTATTCTCAGTTTTCCACACCTTGAATTTCGTATCTTCCTTACTCAGAGCCTTTGCAACTCCTATGAGATAATCATCCTTTCCTTTGCCACACACGAACATCATAACGGATTGGGACCATTGGATGAAATTATTTCCGTTAAGTTTGTGGCCAATCACGGGAAGAAGAGTACTTTCAGGAACACTATTATTGCTGGGATTGGTAACTTTAGAGGTTGAGCTATTATTAGGAGTAGGATCAGAACGATTGGTGGCCATCCCGCACTTTGTCATGGGGAGGAGAGAAAGAGATGGGATATTTTTCAAAGAGGAGGTTCTGATACCATAAAGTTTGAGTGAGACAAAGAGAAGAGAGAGAGAGAGAGAGAGAGAATTCATATATATTACATATTACTGACAAAGAATACACAGCCATATAAAGGAAAAAGAAGGCAACAATCCTGCCTACTCAATCCCTACAATCAAGGCTAATAAACACCAAAATAAACACAATCAGGAAATCAGCTAACAAATTTCTCCTACAATTATTCTGCCTATCCTAAATAAAGAAACAGATTCTTGTGAATCTGTTCCTAGAAAGCTGTAATTCCACAATAGGTTAGCATAGAAGAACAAAGGATTGAAAGGCTCTTCAAGAAGGATTTCATTACTAAGTTAGAGACAGAGACAGAGAGAGAGAGGCAACAAGAAGCAGACCTAGAGATCATCAAACATTAACTCAGTAACATACACACCTTTTTTTTTTTTGTTAAAAAAATGGGAAAACCCCCTTTTTTCCTTTGTAGATAATCAATTATAAGGAAAGAGAATGAGCGGTCCTCATAATCACCAAAAAAAAGAAAGAAAAAAAAAGAAGAAGGGCCAAAGAACAAGTCATACAGTTATTAAAATGAAAGCTACGCAACCAAACAAGCCTCCTATCCATATCACTTATGCTCCGCATTGTATGCAGCAGGGATATAGGAGTCTTTGTGTGTGTGTGTGTGTGTAACACTACGTGTAGGTTGTTAGTTGGTTAGGTGAGGGTGGGAGTTTTGGGTGGGAAATGTAGTTAGTCTAGGACTTGAGTAAAAGAGGAAAGGAGGAGAGAAGAGAGCTTAACGCAGAAAAATGTGAACTCAATATGCCTTGGCGATAGCTAGCAGACCTCTCAAATGTCTGTGGATTTATCCTTTCTTTTACTGTTGCAAGGATTCCAATAAAATTCCCTCAATTTCTGCCATTGTTCCTTGTGAATATTCATTTTTCTCAGATTAAGTGTTGTAATTTCTTCACACATACCTAGTCCTCAAACACCCGCTATCTACCAACCACATCCATCCAATTTAAAATGATAAAGGAGAGAATGGAATCTCCTCGAACACTTTGTCAGTTGAAGTCCATAATGAGGCTAAGAATTTAGCCTTTTCAAAATGACTATTACTCCCATTTCCTTTTCCTCGAAAAATGTAATATTTCTCTCCGTCCGAACACTTTGCCAATAACATGTTATTTTGGGCAAAACTAGGAACTCCTTAAAAGCAGTTTCACATCTCGGTATCCAAGTAGAAGGTAGACAAATGGAATAATGAATAACAACGAGGATGAATTATGAACATGTGTACAAAGAATGTGCAAAATGTGAATATGAAATTCATGAAACAGGATTAAACAACCAATCTATTTAGTAATTATGATGAAATTCTTTTCAAGAGATTATTTACCTTGTTCACATGTTGCTTCAGATTTCACAGAATCAGAGTAATTTTCATCTCTCTTTCTTTTCACCTTGCATGTGAGGAGTGCATCGATCGTTTTCATTCCATCTGATACACAGCTAGCACACAGGATTCAAAATCAAACCAAAAGTAGATGAAATAAATACAACCTTTTTGAAGGAAAAATGAAGAGTATACAACTAGCATAAAGGAATTAAAAGTTGAAAATACACATTAAAATACACAAAGTTAAGGAACTACAAAACAACACTTTTAATTGGAAATCGGAAATCACGTCATTGCTAACCTAAGTGCCAAAACTGTCCTTGGATTCCCAAAGAATTCCCTAAGACTCGGAAGTAGTTTGGACTGCGATAAGTACAAAGCCGCATCGAGGCCTGGAACGTACAGCATGACTACTTTCGGGATGAGGGGTTTATTCTGCAAATCACAAACAGCATCTATAGTAAGTATCTCCAGGTGTTAAACATTTACAACTACATCGTCCGTGCAAAAAAAAAAAAAAAAAAAAAAAAAAAAAAAAAAAAAGAGGCACGATTGCTGCGAGTGAACCGTGAAAGTGACAGTGCATTGCGCATCAAAAACTAGCAATTCAGGCAAGCGCCAACAACATCCACGTAAACGGAACTTTTTAAGTTTTTACCTTAATGAAAACCCATGGGGGCATGAATCCTTCAGCAAGCACCCAAGTTACTAGTCCTTGAACATCCTGAATCATAGCGCCAAATCTCAGTTCAAAATTTTACTTATATCCATTGTATAAATAAATAAATAACAATTTGGAAGATTATGATGCAGACTTACTTGCAAATTTAAAGTAGAGGTAGCTTCAGGTATTTTAAAAACAATATCTGGTTTACCCTGATCGAAGAAGCGAATCAATCAAATCCAGTGCCACGATGCTAATATTGAATCTATGTTACAACCTATCTAAACAACCAAATACAAATTGGAGAAATCTGATATAATCTATAATCACTCCAGCCCTATTAATGAAATGAATTAATGGAAATAAATATTATAACAGAAAAAAGAAAACATAAATCAATAAATAAATAAAGCAAAAGAATTATAAACAAAAAAAAATTTTTTTGACAATGAAATTTCGTAGAAACAAAATGAAAAATTGAGAGAAAGAGGGCAAGTAGTAAAGTACCTGAGGACCATAAATATTGAAGAAATTGGAGCTGTCGCTTGGGCTATCGGCCTCCGAAGCCATTTTTTTCTTTTAGAGGAGAAGAAAGACAGCAGAGGCTTTAACTTTTGAAGAGAGCCCTATTTTATTTTGACCCCTGATTGTTCAAAATCATTCAAAATAGCCCTTTATATAGGACAAAACAGTTCAAATTACCTCTTCCGTCTGCTTCCGTCTACAAAAGTTGACGGAAAATACTGATGTGGCAAGACATTAAACGTTTAATCAAATACATTTCTAAAAAATATATATAATAATAAATAAATAAGAAAGATATTGAGGGAGGAAGGAGATCAGGGAGTGGAGTAGCCGGAGTTGAAGGCGGCTCAGGATTTTCTCATTGATTTTAGAGGGAGAGGTTGGAGTGGGTCAGGGCAGGGCGTGGCTTTGGAGAAGGCTCTTGGGCTTTGATAATGGGGGTTTTTGGGGGCTAGGAATTTGGCAGAGGAAAAAAAAATTACCTAAATAACTATTTTTTTTAATCTATTAATCAACATAATACAAATTCTTCATTCTTGATCCACATGACACAAATTTAAGTTTACGTTAATTTTATTTTGTGTCAAATTGATCTAGTATTAATATTTTACATTATGTTGATGCATAGGTCTCTAAATTTATATCATTCAGGTGTTTTCTCAAAAAAAAAAAAAAAAGAGCCCGTGGAACTTTAATGTTAGCAAAAACACTCCTTTTGTTGTCATTAATTAATAATGTAAAACTTAGAAAAACTTTATTTTTACTAATATATTTGTAACCTTTGTAGCTTATACCCCTCAAACTTTGAATTGTCAAAGAAAAAGAGGACAAATTCCACTATTTTCCCCTGAATTTTTGACTATCACAAAATA
>JAFMPE010189036.1:0-17507 GCA_024759925.1 Ficus religiosa | reverse complement strand
TATCATGATACCGAACTCTTTGGTTATTTAATTTTTTCAAAAGAAAAGCAAAAAAATAAGTTTGTGATATAATATGAATGATTACTTTATAGAATCCAATTCTAAACGGGTAATTTCCCTCAAATTTATATATTATCTGACTTGCCTTCGTTTTTTTAATTTTGTTTTGCAATAAATTTGAAATTTGATTTAAAAATAAGGGAAGAAGAAAAAGAAAAAAAATTAAGTAAATACATAGTTATTAAATATTTATTTAATAAATAATCAAAAAAATTTATTTATTTCTTAAATTAACGATTATTTTCTTAAATAAAAAATTTCCATAATTTAATAAAAAAATTCTTAAGAAAAACCTTTTTTTTTTTTTCGCCCTTTCCCTCTTGGGTAGCCATTCGGACATTCAGCAGGCAAAAATACAAAACCATGCTAGTGACAATGGCGATGAACTCGGCTATATCCCATCTCTCTCCTTCTCCATCTCCTTCTTCCCTCAACCTCACCAAATCTCCTCCCACTCGAACCACTTCTCTCTCTAAACTCCACAATTTCGTCGTACAGACTACTCCATCTTCCTGGTGGAGCCCACATAAGAAGTCACATTTCAAGCTCTCGTCCTCCCAAAATCAGACGGCCATCGTCGTATCTCCGGCCACGGACGTTACTGCAGCCGAAGTTGTGAGGAAATTCTACGCTGGAATCAACGGCCGTGATCTTCCCTCCGTGGAGAACCTCATTTCTCAAAGCTGCGTCTACGAGGACCTTATCTTTGCTCGCCCTTTCGTCGGTCGAAAGGTAGCTACTTTATCATTTGAATTTCTCAATCTTTTTCAAAAAAAAAAAAAAAAAGGATAATTATGTAGTTATACTTTTATGCTATAAATTCGATTTTAAAATGTGCAGGACATACTTGAGTTTTTTGAGAACTTCGTGGATGTTGTGGACAAGGACCTCCAGTTTGTTATTGACAAGATTTCTACTGAGGATTCCTCAGCAGTTGGGGTGACTTGGCATTTAGGTAATATATTGACCTTGTATATAAATATACATGTGTGTTGTTGTGTATATACATATATCTATAGGTGAACTACATTGGCCTATATACCAACTGATCCCGGGAATGGCTTGCAGAATGGAAGGGAAAGCCTTTTCCATTTAGCAAAGGCTGCAGCTTTTATCAGTTGGAGGTTGTTAATGGCAAGAGACAGATAATGTATGGCATTTTTGTACTGCAAATTTTTAATATTCTATGTTTTTTTGCTACTAAAAAAATAGATTATTAGTGTTATCCCGTCCTCCTATCATGTACCTTTTAATAGAACGAAAAGAGTCAGACTCAATAATGAATAAAATTTTTATTTTGATGGTGTTTGACAAACAGATATGGGAGGGACAGCGTTGAACCTGCAATCAAGCCTGGGAAGGCTGCTCTGGTTTGTACATTTGTCCTCTTCAAGTGTCATACCTCACTTTTTTTTTTTTTTCATTTTTCTTTTTAATAAATTTCTGACTGCTGAACTTAACAAAAATACATCCACATGGCTGAAAAAACATAAGAAGAAGAATGAGGCAGGGCAATGAGACTTGAATTGGCCAACCCCATTAACATATAGCCTTGTCTAATTTCCTTTGCCATTTTACAGGTGATCATCAGAGGAGTTACTTGGCTACTGCAGCAGTTTCCGAAGCTTGCGGACCGTTTTTGAAACTTTTGTCGCTGCCGTTTTCGTTACCCCACCCCCCCCCCCCCCCCCCCCCCCCTCTCTCGGGTAGGAGGTTAAAATGCATAGGTCGTATGTGCTGTATATTGAACATGTATATATCTGTCAATGAGCTCAATTACCTAGGATAATCGAACTTCTATTTCCACACTGAATTACTATGATATACAAATAATGAATATTGATTATGCAAATAATGCCGTCGAGTTTCAAACTCTCAAATATATGGAAAACAATTACAATTTCACATAAGGACGGACAAAAATGGCAAGGTAATATTAAATAACTGTTTCAAATACACTACAAATGAATCAAGAGCAACAAAAATGGAGGATTAAATGTGTTTTTAATCAAGCAGCGTAAGGACTACAAAATTTACGCTGCCTTTGTCGTCAAATTTGATCTACATTTCTTCAAAATCAAAACCTTTCTGTCAACTTTGTGTGAGCCTATTTTGATGAATTTCTATTTTTGGTATGACACAATAGCTTTCTTACTTGTACTATTGGGACGAAACAAAAGGAGCACAGCATGATGAAATGCCAATTCCAGCAACCTCCATGGCATTGCAGACCCATTGGGGGACGTCGCCTTTGGGGAACTACAGGCCACAGGAAAATTCTAAGTTTCAAAGCTTTTTAGTGAATGTGTCAACTGCTTATGGAAATAAAAGCCGCACGATTATTGTTTAGTGAATGTTTCAACTGTTTATGGAAATAAAAGTCACACGATTATTGTCTACTTAAAAAAAGGGACTGGAAGACACTTTAGAAGTGATCATGGTCCTCAGGGATGCATAGAGGGACAGGCAGATGAATAAAAAGGATGCCGAAGTATATTAACAAAGGCCGGAAATAAAGTGGTCGTAATCCAGAAAATGACAAGCACAATATTTGAACCACCTCAGGAAAGAAAGAACAAAGAAAAAAAAAACGGGAAGAGGAATACATGGTTCAGGTTCAGAGAAATTATTACCATTTTCTGAAGAAAATCGCAAACAAACCTGCAAAAGATTTAAGCAAAATATTAGCAATAATGAGGTTAAAATAAGGAACTTAAATGAAAAGGCATATCAGCTATGCTCCAAACATCACTAGGGAACATGCAAAAGGGAAACATACTCTGGGAGTTTTCCATCGATTATTGAGGAGTGTAGATCTCTGCTAAGCTGTAATCATAGAAAAAGAATGAATCATCTGAAGGAGAAAAAACCATCACTGAGTGTTTTAACAGAAATTTTTCGTACAAGTACCTTCATCATGTAATACAGATTATGATATGACACCAGCTGAGATCCCATTGCGTCTACCGTAACAAGGCAATGAATGTAGGCTCTAGTATAATTTTTGCAGACCTACAGTGAGAGACATATAAAGAAAATAAATAACGTGGTATTAACAAACCAACTATTGACTATTTCATCACATGCATACCATACAATCACATGAAGGATCTATTGGCCTAGTATCATCAGCCATCACTTTGTTCTTCAGTTTTAGCACTCCCTGCATGGAGTCATTGTACATCAGAGATCAGGTGTATAAAACATAGACATGGTTCATTATTCATCTTTCCGAACAAAATTGGGCACAAACTGGTACTTATGTTATAAAAAGTAGTTTACCTCCGGCATGAGAGCTGTTCCAAAGCGAGCAGTACGGGTTGGATAAACACAATCATACATTTCGGCACCTAAGGCACTGCAAACTACAATATCAAGTGGATAGCCAACACCCTGAAAACAAGTTCAATCAAATTTCATGACTTTAGGAATAGCAAAAAAGGAGAAGCACACAGTTCATGAGAACGAGATATGGATTAGATTAGTGAAAAGATGTCAGTAGAGTGGAGCACCATAACATATTGTGGTTTATTCTCGGGCAATGCAGCAGTACACCGAGCTACAACGCACCAGAACGAATCTTTATCTTCGCCTCCTGAGAGACCACCAATGGCATAGCTGTCACAGAAGCAAATTTTCATATGAGACTTCCTAAGGGGGAATACGTATATAACTATAGAGAGAGAGAGTTTCTTAGACTGTTGATGGTATGGATTAATCCAATTAAACTTGAAACATGCAGAGAAAAACTTTGTTTAAGTTGCTTACACCATCTGAGATTAAGTACAAGATATAGAATTAAAATCTTGTAACCAACAATAATAAGTCACGTCCAAAAGTAGCATAAACATACCCTGGTAAATTACGATCCACCAAGCCTCTGACACATATATCCCTGATTCAAATAAAAATTATAGCTTAAAACAAGTAAAAATGGTAGTATAGGGATTGCGAAAGATTAGTAAAAAAATGTATAGGACAATATTACACCGTCAAAGCAATAATTGAAATCCACCTAAGCACAGGATCCAAGCCTCCTTGCACAATACCAAATAGGTTCTGCTCATTTGGTCTCTTGTGAGCTGATGATAATAAGGAATTCAAAAAGATGAGAATAAGTAGGTGATTCAAGACAATGAAGAATTATAATCAAAGACCAACGAATAAAGCTTTTCATGGAAACTCATTAAAAAAAATGCAGTCCACATGAAAATTCTTGAAAATGCAAAGACGGCTGTGGAACAAGGAATAAGGAAAACAATCCAACTATGATGAAGCACATGAGATGTAACTACAAGACACGGCACTGATTTACAACAGGAATTCCTTCTCACAACCAGTACAATCTACCTCCAAAAGACATTATTTACCTGCTATACATCTGTCTATCCACCGTAGAGTGCGATACATGGCCTCCTCAATTCTTGGACCGGTGATGGTGGTTTTGACCACATCATCAAGAGCCATTATAATATCTGCTCCAATTCTGTTCTGCACAGATCATTGACCATGTAAAGGAACATGAAAGTGTAAGAAGGTAATAAAAATATATGCTTAGCCCAAACTTTTAATTGTCAACCAAATTATGCACATAGCAAATAGTCGCTATTTATTGTTTTCTCCTTCCTGCTACATTTAGCCATAGATTCAATAGAAAAACCTAAAAATTCATCAGGATAAAAATTAATCTTTAACAAACAAAAAAGGACGTTCCTACCTGGATTTGAATCGATTCCTCGGGCGTTAGGAGCATTGGCTTTCCATCAACAGGGGACTGCAAATTGGAAAATAATTAGCGAAAACTAATAAAATCAACAAAAGTCTTCAACAAGATAAAATGAGATAGAATATGCCAATAACAAACTGACAAAGCATTTGTAATGAAACATTTCTTTAAACGTGTAATAGATTTTGGCCATTACTTCTTAACAATTCTGTAGAACAACATCAACACTGAAACCATTGAGCACTAAAAATTACCTGAAATGTTACACCCTTTTCAGTGATATCAGCTAAATGCAATAACGATACCTGAAATCAATACCACAACAAAATTGAATCTTTACCAACGTATTTACGAAGAAATCAAACTGGGAAAAAAGAAAGCAATAATCAATGCAGTATGTGAGTTATATCAGATTTCAGAAGATGACAATCTGAAAGCCACCTGAGTCGGTAAGCATTGCTCTTGGCCAGTTCATAAACTTGTGAAGACCCCCGAGTTCATCAATGAGCTCGGAAGTCGGGCGAAGTGCCAAATGATAAGTATTCCCGAGTATTATCTGGCAACCAATCTCCTCCAGTTGGTTAGTCGTCAAGCCTTTTATGGTACCTGCAATTCAAAAGGAACTTCATCATCACATAGCTGAAACGGGCAGACAATATTTGTGATAAAACGAATCTAATACCTTGTGTTCCAACAGGCATGAAAAGGGGTGTCTGACACGCGTAGTGAGGGAGTACTAGATTCGCCGCACGAGCACGATTGAATCTCCCCAGAATCTAATGTCAGAAAACACAACACCAAACCACTAAGTCAGAATTTCTTTTTTTTTTTTTTTTTTTTTTTCGTGAATAACAACATAATAAAACAAAGTAAGTACCTACTGTATTTACCAAACTTATATTTGTATACATGAAATTTAATTCTAACCACGTAATAGAATACTTTATTTCTTTTTTAAACAGGATTAACAACAGAACGAGCTTTAAAAAAAAAAAAACAAAAGAAATCCAAAATTTAACCCAGTTCAACATCTTACTACCTCAAAACGAAGAGCCATAGCTCCCAGGTCTGAGATAAATCCTGTAATTTGAAAAAAAAAAGAAGAAAAGTTTCACATTGATGATCATTTAAGACAGAATTTGATTAAAGTGAATATGGGGAAGTAGAAGACGACGAACGTGATACCGAACGGTGTCCTCTGCGTCTATAATACCAAAACGATGACGTTTCAGGTTTCGTCAGATATTGCCACACGACGATTAAAAAAAAAAAAAAACAGACACGGACAAACAGATGGAAGAAGAAGAAGAAGAAGATGAAGAAGAGGAGGAGGAGGAGGAGGAGGAGGAAGAGGAGGGAGGAGGAGGAGGGTTACAGAGGAAGAAGAGAAGGAAGGAAAATGCGAGGGAAAAGTGTCAGGAGGAACGGATAGAAACGAGCGGCGACTTGGAAACTCAGAGGCTTTCTTTGCCGCTCCCTAGGGAACTCCTGTGTCTCTCTCGCACCGGCTAACGCGCTTCTTTCCTTTTTTTATTTTTTATTTCCTGTTATTGTTATTTTTGCTTTTAGCTCCCGGAATGGCAAAGAAAAACCGCGGATTAGGGAAATTTATCACTGTTTTTTTTTTTTTAATTATTAGGGTGTGTTTGGTGAATGAATTAAATTTGAAATTTTAAATTTTAATAATAATTTTTATTGATTTTTTAGAAAAGATAAAAAAAATTTTCAGAAAAAAATAAAAAAAAATACAGGTTAACTTGAGTTAAACCGGTATGTCAAATAGGCCCTTAATTTCCTTTTTCGGCTCTTCTTGACGAAGATGGGCCGGGTCGGGTGGTCTCTTTTTTAGCCACGCTTATGTGCCCATCTTCCGAAAGGGATCTAGGTTAGTGCCACGGTGCGGTTCAATTTGGGTCAAAGTCAAACATTGATTTCGACACCAGTTTGTGTTTGTCCGACGAATTTATTTCTCTTTTTTCTTCTTTTTCTTTTTCTTTTTGTTCTTTTTGAAATGATTTTTGGTTGAAATGAAGAGTTATTTTTTAATTACAGGGAAAAAAATGGTCTCAATCCAACTGAATTTGTAAGGCTCCCTTAAAAATGAAATTAAAGGTGCAACCTATAACTGATTTTTGCCTCTAGAAACAGGTAATTCTAGTGGGTTGTTTGGCTCTCATATTTAGAATAAAAAGTCAATTTCAGTTTTTGATTTTTTTATGAAATTTCAATAAATATTTTAATTAATTTTTTAAAAATCAATTAATTCTAATTTAAAATTTTCAATCAATGTACCAAACACAATTTAAATATGTTCCAAACATTCTAATCCCCTACTCAAAAGAAAATATAAAAATTAGACCCTTTATTTAAAAAGAAAAAAGAATGCCTTCACTTTTATGTCATTTTCAAACTCATGCTAAATAAGTTATGTGAGCAAAATAGGCGAAAGGAAAAATAAGTTATCCGAGCGGAGCCCAAAAGGACAGAAACTTTTTTTCCTTTTCCTTTTTGATAATCTACTGTTGATCTTCTTTTTAAAGAAATGTACAACAACACACAAAATCCTGAAAAGAAAAGGTAAAGTTTATTTTGTTTGCTCTGTTTTTTCTTTTTTTTTTTTTTTTTTTTTTTTAACTTTCGATGGTAAGTTGACCAAAATGCCAATCAGCCTTTAGTTGTAAGAAGATAATGGAAAGAAACACGTCAAGCCTTTAACTTTTGATGTTTGTCTCGAAACGACAACATATATGACGAACTACCAATAAAACTGACAACCGCAAAAAACGAAAACGACCAAAAAATAGAGAACAATAAGGAAACAAAAAAAGAAAAATAAACTTGATATTAAATAATTGTTTAACTCGACCTAAAATTTTCATTTCAGTTTTTTTTTCTTTTTTTAAAAAATCAACAAAAATTATAACAATTTCAACGTAAAAATTTCAATCCAAATAGGTACACTAAACGTAAGCTAAATATAAATAAGAAGATACTATAATATATTTTAATAATAATTTCACACTTGACTTTATTATATATATGGAGTAAAACAAGGAAAACACACGGACTTTTTTTTCCCCCCTTTCTTTTTTGAAGAGAAGAAAACACACGGACTTGATCAGAAAGCCAAAAAGCAGAAGACAACATTAACTAAAAAACTAAAAGCACTGTAAACATTAATTAATTACCTTAAAAAAACGAAAACAAAAAATGAAAAACCCTCAAAACAAAAACACTGTAAAAAAAGAAATATAATAAACAAAAACACTGTAAACGAAATACGAAGCATCAGTTTGGTTCATCATTTCGAACCTAAAATTTTCATCTTAGTTTTTATCTTTTTCCCAAAAAAATTTTTATCTTTTCTGAAAAAGTCAATAAAAATTACTATTGAAACTTAAAATTTTCAACTCAAACCGGTGAACCAAACGAACCTGAAATTAATTGGTAAACGAAAAAGTAAAGAGTGAAGACATCAACTAGCCAAAACGACAAAAACACTGTGAAAGACGACGATTAAAAAACAACAATAAATGTTTTACTAAACTAAATAATAATAATAATAATAAGATAACTTAAGAACGACATTAAATAGCAAGATGACGAAAACATCATAGACAACGCGTGATTGCAAAACACCAATAAAATGAAAAACGAAATAAGTTGGTAAACAACAAATACATGAGGAACGACACTCACTTGCAAAAACGAGGAAATCATGCTAAACCACAACAACAGGTATAAAACGACACAAATGAGAAAACGACATTTACCTAAAAGGAATGTTAACTAGAAAACGACATAAAGATGGAAAACGACCAGAGCACGTTAACAAAACTAATAGGAGGAATCGAACATTTATATATACATACATATACATATATATATATATCTATAATGACATTAATACGATAAATCAGGGATGGCAGTAAGGTAGGGTGGCACAGGGATTTTCCATTTACGGAGCTTCTCCTGTATTTGTCTTCTTCTTCTCCTTCTTCTTCATTTTTTTTCCCCTTCATTTATGAAACAATGCATGTAAACGTTCTGTAATTCTAGCCTTGAAGCTTTGAAAGAGAAATCTTATAATTTTCACTTGGATTCGGTGGCAAAAAACCCATTTAGCAAGAGATTTTTCCAAAAAGCAAGAACTCAACCTTTTTTCAAACTAAAGTTTGAAATCTTGCAAAAGTGAGCTAGCTCTTTACAGTGTATTCTTATTCTCAAATCATATTGTTAAAAATGCTATCATTCTCTCATATATATGCTTGAAGAATTGTGCCTAGGGCCGTGAGAGATAAAAGGTGATTCCAATAGAATACTAGCATTTGGGACTCATACCTAACAGATTTGGTAAAGTATGAGCCCGACGAGTTGGGTTCGAGGTTGAGGTGGAAGAACATTCTTCTTTTGAAGAAGAATCGTCACTACAGACTTTTCGCATTCGTGTCTAATAGCATAGATGATTTGAACATGATGAGAATGATAGCCACAATTCCTAGTCATTGGATCTTAAGCTTGTTTTTCTTTGACTTTCTCTTGAAGTCTTTAACTTTTCGAGACTTCATTCCCTTGTTTTTTGGCCTAGTCTCAATTTCCCGCCCTATCAGAGGTCGAGTTGGAGATCGACATAATAATTTTAACAAAAAATAAGAATACAATGAAAAGGAAGGAAAAAAAAAAAAAAAAAAGCCGTGGAAGACAACATGCAAAAGGAAGGAATAATTTGAAAGGGACAACATAAAAAGGCATTGACGACATAGGGTAATTACACCACAAGCAAAACAACAAAAACATTGCCCTGAAAAAGGAAAACGGTGGTAACCGACTTCATCATGAAGTCAACAACTTCAAACAACGACAGCGTTTACCACAAGACATTAACAGTAATATTGTGTTTTGAATACCCATGCAAGAAACACGGAAAACATATAACAAGAGCCTCAAAACATGAGATAACCTTTTTTTTTTAAGTTTTTAAGTCGGAATTAGTTATAATTTTTATTGAATTTTTAGAAAAAAAAAAAACCAAAAATCCAGTCGAAAAAATGCAATTTATTTGGAGGTAATTCTATAAACCAAACAAACTTTTAAGTAGAAAACGACATCTTTAGCAAAACTACGTCAAAACGACATCTTTAGTAAAACTACGTCAACGTATATATGTACATAAAAAACGAACAAATCCAAAACAACATCAATACTAATACAATAAATTCTATGTAATCTTTTGTCGATAATTATAATCTTTCACATTAATTGTATGCTTGTAATAATATATGAATATATATATATATATATATATATATAACATTCCATGTAATTAATCCAACGGTCACGTTCGAAAAGCCAACGAGGCAAGCACTGTAATAACAATGAGACGAGGTCACTGGTCAGGCCTTAACGCTTCAGATACGAAGAAGAGTTTTTGAACTTTGAAGACGCTTATAAGGCGCTGAGATGAGAGCCGACATTCTCTTTTCCCCAGATCTTTAAGCCGGAATCTAGAGCCCCAGCCCTTGTCCTTCTCAAATTCCATCCCCTCCATCGAGATCTTCAACTCGATTCTTGAAAACCAGGTCCGACATTTCGATTTCAATTTCGATCGATTTTGTTTTCAATTTAGGTTGTCTGTGAATTTTCCGGTTCGGATTGTTTCGCTTTTCGTGGTAACATACGTTTTTTTTTCTTGATCTGTTTAGGTAGCGGATTTTGGTGATTTCAGCGAAGGATGCAGCGAAATCCGGCGACGGTGGAGGAGCAGTTAATATTGAAAGCGATCAAGGAAGAATGCCCGTGGGAGAGCTTACCCAAGCGGCTCCAGGCCACCTTGTCCTCCAAAGAAGAATGGCACAGAAGGTTTGGATCAGCTTTTGTTTTGTTTCTGTTCTTTTATTATTATTATTATTATTATTATTATTATTATTATTATTATTTGGTTATTTAATTGCTTGCGGTTTGATTGTTAGGCTTTGAAACGTTGTTTATGTCGTTACTCGAAAGCAAAGTTTTGAAATTGTTTGTTTAGGTATGAAAGATAGGTTTAGGTCTCTCAATTGTTGATTCATTTTTCACTTCTTGTCGAGTTTCGATATGAAATTAAGCATTTAGAGGAGCCTTTGAAAGTTGATCTGGGCTGCTTTGGTTTTGGAACATTAATTTATGTTCAAGGGGTTGATCAGCAAATGAGGATCAACAGTTGAGAAAGCTTATAGTGGCAAATCGATGATTCTCTTCGCAGCTAGAGATATCCGTGCAGTGGAAATTGAGAATGGAAAGAAATATATTTCCCTTGAGGAAGTGTCTTTCACCAACTAAATTAGTTACATAGATGTATGGATGCATACAACTTCAAGATTTGTTTTTTTTATGTGAAATGTTTCATGTCCACCCTATGCTAATTTCTTGCAGGATGGTTGAACAAATATATTTTTTTTAATTTTGATAAATAGGATAGTTGAACATTGCATCAAGAAAAGACTCCAGTGGAATACCTGCTTTGCTCGCAAGATATGTAAAGAAAGTGAATATTATGAAGATATGATGCGTTACTTGCGGAAGAATTTGGCGGTATGTCCTGTTTTTAAAAGTTTGTTAAGTCTTTTTCAGAGTACATTTTGTTGTTGTTCTATGGCCGGCAGCAACAACTACAAGTTAGTATGCGTATCTGCTCGGATTATTTCCATAATATTTCTGAAGAATTATTGTATTTGGGATAATAGAATATAGTTGTAAGGTTATGAATCTTGTTACAGATGTAAGCCTTTCTATCCGTCGTGAAATTGGTGTAATTGAATAAGTACGATGATATCTTTTCTTTGCTGCATTTCTTGTTATATCAGTTGAATTTTAGGTTGAAGTATTAGCTATGTAGACGATACGATGCCTGCTTTTACTTTATGATCTTCCAATTTACATGTTTGGGTTTGTTACTTGCAGCTATTTCCCTATCACCTTGCGGAGTATGTTTGCCGTGTAATGAGGGTATCCCCTTTCAGATACTACTGTGATATGATTTTTGAGGTTATGAAGAATGGTAATACTTGGACTTCATTTGGGAACATATTTTATGAGTCTATTGAACTAGTGTCTTAATCTTTCCCGTAGCTAAAAGAAGAAACAAAATCCTTGTACCTGGATGTAATTAAAACGGATGAGAACTTTGTTAAATCGGGGCTTCTCTCTCTCTCTCTCTCTCTTTTTACACCATGCCATTTGTTGTAGAATTTTGCATGGAATATCGCTCAACATTTCAAGACCATGCTCATCTATTTCATGTTATTTGCAGAACAACCTTATGATAGCATCCCGAACTTTAGTGCTGCTGATGCATTGCGGCTCACAGGAATAGGAAGAAATGAATTTATTGATATCATGAACAAATGCAGATCCAAGGTACTAAGGTTACTTCCACTTGTATTGGCATACCTGTTTTATAAAATAACCATAAGCTCTCAAGGTTGTCTACAATGGACTTGAAAAAGAGTGAACATTTTCTTCTTAGCCATTTTCTGCTGAGGAGAAATAATTTCTCTGATGACCTCTCATGAATTTCTGTTGTATAATGTTGTGCTGCAAAATTCAATCTTTTGGTTTTAGTAGGAGACTGACCATGTATGTGCCATCCTATTTGTAATGGTTCTAATTGTATGGCTTGCTGTATTTCTGTTTTGGAGCTCCGTAGAAAATTATGTGGAAGCTGAACAAGTCGATTGCAAAAGAACTGTTACCTACACAGCCAGTGGATTTTGCAATTGAACCATGGTGGGGAGTTTGTCTCGTGAACTTTACTTTGGAAGAATTTAAGGTGAGAATTTTAGTGACTTAGAGGTAATTAACATATTCGCTCTAGTATCTTTCGTGATTATAGGAAGTAAAATCACAATACACATAGTTCTACATGTGTGCTTCCTAGTCCTGGTTTTGTTATTGCTTATGTTTTTTTTTTTTTCACTGCTTTTGTAGAAACTATCAGATGAAGAAATGGTTACAATAGATAAAGTATGCAAGGAGGAGGCAAATTCTTATATCTTGTTTGATCCTGACATAGTCAAGGGTCTCTATCGGCGGGGATTGATATATTTTGATGTCCCTGTTTATCCTGATGACCGTTTCAAAGGTAATATGGACCTAATTCCTTTTTCTTTGATGCACTTTGTTCTCCTTGGGGATTGTTGGTTTTATCAAGTAAAAAATATTGATAGATGTTGTGGTCCAGTTTCCAGGCTTGAAGGGTTTGTTTCCAACAGGGAGCAGTCATATGAAGATCCTATAGAGGAGTAAGGCAATATTTGAATGTAACATTGCCTCTAGTACCATTTAAATACAATTTAACCACCTAATCCTTTCGATTGCATGGTTTAGGTTACTATATGCAGTCTTTGTTGTTTCAAGTGAGAATTCCACTGTTGCCGAGCTAGCAACAACATTACAAGCAGACCTTTCACAGCTGCAGGCTGCTGCATCTTTTGCATGTCGATTGGGATGGGCAGTAAAAGTAATTGATCCAGCATCTATTCTTCAAGATACAATTGTACCTGGATCTCCTAGGACCATTCTCAGTGATGAAGAGGCTTCTCATGCTAGTGGTGTAGGCTCAGCAAATATATTTATAGATGGTGATGCTCCTTTGCAAGGGGATGCTGCAGGAGCAGAAAACTATGGGCCGGGTTCAATGTATGCTCGTGTTGCTTTTGTTGTTGATGCCAACATAACATCCTATCTTATGATGGGGTCTGTTTCACCAGGTTTGTTCTTTCTCTTTCTATTTCATTTGTTTATTTATTCATTGTTTCAGATGAATGCCAAATGTGGTATCCACGGTCATGGTTAATCTTACAAGAGACTTCAAACCACTCTTCTTTTTAATTTAGGAAACCTATCATATCAGTTTATTCAGTCTTAAAAAGTATAAATTGTTGGGCTAGGCCCAGAGCGCAGAACTAGAAGCAAGGTGGTCTAACATATTCTGAGAACAGTCATCCTGCTTTGTCTCGTTGGTATTCCATTTCAATTATTGTGCAGCTTAACGTAGTTTTGAATATGTTTTGACTTATGAGTGTCCCGAATGTCTTTTCCATCTTGCTAAACTTCATTGTAACAAATAAGTTTCTTTCCTTTTACCTTTAAGTACCATTCAACCTCTGCATCGGATTGATGTCATTGCTCTCCTTTTCATGAATTTTCAGACTATCTCACTCACTCTTGAAATGACACACATGACTTGCAATAATGTTACTAAAACACACGTTTTTTCTCAGGCTTGAAATTTCATGCTGTGACACTTTATGAAGCGGGAAAACTTGGTCATACTAGCATTGCTGATCTTTGTAAGGATCTGAGTACGTTAGAAGGAACAAAATTTGAGGGTGAACTCCAGGAGTTTGCAAATCATGCTTCTAGCCTTCGTTGCATTTTGGAATGCCTGCAATCAGGTGGAGTTGCCACTGATGTGAAAGCAGATGAGGTTTGCAGTAATAAGGATAAGGTAGCTTCAAGCAATGACGAGGTTACTTCTCTTGAATCTGATATTACTGTGAATGAGGAATTAGAACCCTGTGGTACCAATGAAGATGGTGATGATAATTGCTTGCCTGGGGACTCTAAAAACATAGATATTCTTAATGATGAAACGATTCCAATTGAGGGGTCAGATATTGGGAAAGAACAGTCAAGGAGGAGAAAGAAATATCGTGTGGATATACTTCGCTGTGAAAGCTTGGCATCTCTTGCACCTGCAACTTTAGAACGGTTGTTTCTTCGTGATTATGATATTGTTGTGTCTATCGTTCCTCTTCCACATTCATCAATTCTTCCTGGACCAACATTTCCTGTTCATTTTGGTCCTCCCTCTCATTCATCCATGACACCTTGGATGAAGTTGGTGTTGTACACAACAGTGGCCTGTGGACCTCTGTCGGTTGTTCTGATGAAAGGACAATGTTTACGTATGCTTCCTGCTCCACTAGCTGGTTGCGAGAAAGCTCTTATATGGTCTTGGGACGGTTCATCGGTTGGAGGCTTGGGGGGGAAGTTTGAAGGGAATTTAGTTAAGGGAAGTATACTATTACACTGTTTAAATTCACTTCTCAAACACTCGGCGGTCCTTGTGCAGCCCCTCAGTAAGTCTGACCTTGATGATTCTGGACGAGTCATTACCCTGGATATTCCGTTGCCCCTAAAGAACTCTGACGGGTCAACTGGTAATATAGAGAAGGAAATGGGACTGAGTGAAGAGGAAAGTAAAAAGCTGAATTCTTTGTTGGCTGTTTTGGCAAACAAGATGGAGTTATGGACTGTTGGTTACATTAGGCTTTTAAAACTTTTCAAAGAAAGGGAGCCAGACCAATTTTTACCTGACGATGAGAAGTATGAATGGGTTCCATTGAGTGTGGAATTTGGAGTTCCACTTTTTAGCCCAAAGTTATGCGACAAGATATGTAAAAGGGTAGTCTCGTCCCAATTACTTCAAACTGATTCTCTTCATGACCATCATGAGGCAATGCAAGGATTACGAAAAAGGTTGCGCGATATTTGTGCAGAGTATCTAGCAACAGGTCCCACAGCAAAACTTCTTTACCAGAAAGAGAAATCAAAGGAGCCATCTCGAAATCTCATGAATTATGCTAGTGGAAGGTGGAATCCTCTTGTGGATCCTTCTTCTCCCATTTCAGGAGCTTTGAGTGAACATCAGAGATTAAAAATTGCTAATCGACATCGTTGCCGAACTGAAGTCTTGAGCTTTGATGGTAGCATTCTTCGGTATGTCTTTACTCTCTCTCAATATATGTATGTATATTCATACAATTTATATATACATGTATAGATATGGTAATTAAAGAATTGGCTACTAATTAATGTAATTGACTAATAGTGTTTGTCTACTGTCTATCGTAAAAGAAACCATAGATCAATTGGTGGTTGACTAATCCATACTTACTACTCAGAATTGACAATTTGGTCATTGGTGTAGAATTTAAGATGATTTATGAAATGTGAATACAAGAGGAATTGTGATAAACTTTTTTGTCAATATTCTTTGCTGTCATACAATTTCATGACTCTCAACGAAAGGCCAATGATCTCAAGGTAATATTTTTCGACTCTTTCCTTTGATGGTGCTCAGGTCATATGCATTAGCTCCTGTCTATGAGGCTGGCACAAGGCCAATAGAAGAATCCCCCTCGGTGAGCACGGCAAAAACTGAGCAAGAAGAAGCTGAGAGCAGAGAAGTTGTCCTTCCTGGTGTTAATCTTCTTTTTGATGGCTCGGAGTTGCACCCGTTCGATATTGGTGCTTGCCTGCAGGCTCGTCAGCCAGTCTCCTTAATAGCAGAGGCAGCGTCTTCCTCTGCGGCTGCTGCTGCTGCTATTAAATAAGCTTTCTGGCTTGGCTGAAGTGAAGAGAATTACTGAAAATTATCACCCATGTCTTCGTGCTGCTTTTTTTTTTGCGATTCAGGTTGGCAGCATGGACGAAAGTCAAAACTCAAAACTAGCTTCAAGGTAATTAAAAAACAAATAAAATTAAAAGAACATGTTTTTGTTCTTTTCCCCTTCCTTCATTATGAAACTCACATCTATCGCACTTTGTGTTTTGTTCTGGAAATCTCCGCTATACGAAAATGTGTAGTTGTTTAGATTCAAATTGTTGGTTCTAATTTTATTGCTTTTGGCTACTTTAGACTACATCAGGTTGGGCCCTGACAAAAGCTTGTTTGCTCGTGTTAATGCAGGTAGTTGTTTTTGATACAAACCTTTTTCTAGATCATGGTTACTTCCAGGTTTGACTTGCACTGGAAAGAGAATCAAGTAGGTTCATCTGTTAACCTGATATATCCAAAATCTGACATGGTGAAGCGTTAATTTGTTGTTGCCTGGACAGTAAACAGAATTTGCTTCTACTTCTCTCCCTCACTCTCTTGTGTTGTGTTCTTTGTTTTTAAGTTGGGGAGGGATTTTTCCTGAAAATTTATGCATGTTATGCTGTTGTAGTGTTTGTATATGAATCACAAAAAGAAGAAAAATAAGATATAGACAGAATTTTTTTTTTTTTTTTGGTAAACCTCCTTTCCGCGTTTTTTGATTTTACCCTGTTTACCTCACCTGATGAGGTGACAAAAGGGAATGTACTATGAAGTCCTCCCGCCGCCCCGGGGGGGGGGGGGGGGTTTGGTTTGGGGTTGGGAAAAGTTGTCCGCTGTAGATGACAACTGATTGGAGAAACGACATAACCTTTTTCAATTTGCCAGTACAGTTTTGAACTAAACGAGCCCTTCTATCATGCATCCCTGATTAATGTAACATCAAATGCTTCGATTATCGATTCTAGAGTATTGATGGGGAGGTTCTACCTATGGTGGGGTTAAGTCAAACTCACTCCATTAACGACTTGTAAATTTTTATCTGAAAACAGGTACTCATGTAACTGCAAACGAAAACAAATGCGACATGTCGTTGTGGTTAAACGACAACAAATTATTTTGACAATGAACGATGTTGTTGTTGTTGTTGTTGTATTTTTTTTTTTTTTTTTTTTTTTTTTTTTTTTTTGAAAGACGACGGGAGAAACTTGTAGTACAAGTGACTTGCTGATATTACCTCAACGACAACAGACTTGTAAACTAAGAATCTATTTGGATTGTTGGTTGGAATTAAAATTTTTAAGCTAAAATTGGATGATTTTTTAAAAATTAATTATAATATTTATTGATTTTTTAGAA
>JAFMPE010188925.1:0-34560 GCA_024759925.1 Ficus religiosa | reverse complement strand
CGCTTCTTTGAGACCGCACCACTTTAAAAGGAGACAGCACGCGCTCACTGATTATCTATGCATAAATAAGTTTTTTAATTAAGTCAGGTCTGATAGTTGAAGTTAGCCAAAGGAAAGAAGCGAAGTGTGGGCCCACATTCCTAGTGACCCTGCCGTGTGTTGAGTGGAGTCTCTTGGGTGAGAGGCCTTTTAAGAAGCACAGGCCGGATACTTTTGAACAGTGCACAATATCGACTATTTGGCTCAGTCAGCTTCAAAGCCGTAGCGCGCTACCTACTAAGGTATGGTTTTAGCATTAGAGACCCTTGTTCCCACGAGCCTTCCTTCTTTGAAAGAGTTGAATCTCTTGAATATCCTAATAGACGATCAAGTATTGCACAATCTATTGTTAGGCTGCCCGTTGGTCGAGAAACTTCGTGTAGAATTTTGCGAGGGCTTGATAAGTCCAAGAGTTTCAAGTTCGAGCCTGAAATCGGTGAAATTCATGACTGGTGCTATGCATCATCAGGCAATCGAAGTCGATGCTCCTAATCTTCATTCTTCTGTGCATAGTTAATGCGCCACAACCACCGGCATAAATCTGTCTTGCTGCAGGACAATTAGAAATGTCTCGCTGACTGTAACTTGTCTGAATGACATAAAAGATTTGATTCCTCAACTTCCCCTCGAGAGTTTGAAATTATCAAATTGCTATAGATTTCAACACATGAAGATCAAGAATCGACATCTAAAACACTTCATTGTCGTTTCATGTAATGGTTGTGAGTCGCTAATTGGCTCGCTGGAGGTCACAATTGATCCTCCGAATTTAGTGTCCTTTGGCTACTGTCGGTGTTCTCTCTTTAAAATTTCAGTTAATGCACCGAATCTGTAGGATGCCGATATCAAAGTTAGAGATTCTAGATACCATAGGACGACTTATGTTATCGAGTGGTATACCAGTCTGATAAAATTTCTTTCGGAATTCAATGCCTCCAAAAAAGTTCGTCTGGTGTTTTCTAATGAAAAGGTTTTTGTCTACATACGTTTTCCAATTAGTTCCTTCCACATTGGCTTTGGTTTTTTATTAACTGGCTGATAATATTCTTTAAACGTTTTTTTTTTTTTTTGAATTATACGCGGAGGCTCTCATCATCCGTTAAAAAAACCTACAGTTCTCTGTTGACGGATCTCAAGCATATGAAGGTGGAGACTGGTCGACTGTATAGGTAGGCGATGCTCAAAAAATCCTTGCTTTGGATTGCACCTTCTTTGGAGACGTTGACAATGGGAGTGGTAGAATCTATATTAGACTATTGTTTCTATGAATTTGATTTAAGCTTTTAGATTATGCCAACAAAACTAATATATATATATATTTTTTTTTTTTTTTTTTTTTTGGCTGAGACAAAAACTAGTACTTTTGTTCTGCTTTTCTGAGAGAATACAGTTTTAAGTTGAACTATCTTTCCCCCCTCATTTTTAGGGAAAGTTAAACTTTTTCTAGTGCAGTTTTTTTAGGTAATTTATGTATATGGTCAAGTTTAGGGATGAGTTTGAAATATGACCAAGATTACAAAATATTTTGTAAATGGTCAAATAAGGAGGTGTAATGAATGTCCAAAAAATTAAATTATCCTTTCTTTAAAAATCTCAATAGGTTTTTTTTTTTTTTAAGGAATGAAAAATTTAGCATTTCTATCTCTAATCCTCACTTTTAAAAACTTATTTGTATGGCATATGAGTTTGCATTATTTTATTTTATTTTTGAATTTATTGGCATTCTTTTATTAATAAGTCTTTAAAATTAAAAATTGTATTTACTAATGAAAAATAATAACATACTATCATATGAGTTGATACTCAAAAGTTAATATTGAAATTAGTATCTTTTACCCATCACTACTCTAATTATAATAATCGTATCGTATCATTATTTGAAAAGAAGGTGAAAATCAAAAGCCCAACATTGTCAATGTAATCATTATAGTTTCTTTATTATAAAAAAGGATAATGTAACACCCCACCTACGTTGGGCTGTTACCATGCTTACTTTACTTAAATACTTATCTTACTTATCCTTGTAAAAGTACTAAAATTTTTTTTTTTCAAAACCTTATATATATATATATACAAGTACATGCTTAATTAAGAAATATGGTTCAAACCTTTATAACATATATCATAACTCATACCAATTATTAGATATTCATACCCTCAAACCCACATCACATAATATAATAAATTTTCAAAACGCGTGGCGGTGTCCAACCCAAATTTTATAGTCCGCAGCATCATCTCCACAGTCTTGTATCGTACATTACTGATAGGCTGCTTACCTACAGCATAAACGTAAGTAATGAACTTTCGCTCAGAAAGTACAACTTATTATCCGCAAAACAATCTTGATAAAGATATGTATGAACCATTTATGCTTTCTTATCAAATCTGTTATGCTTCCTTATGTTAGCATCTTTTTGGGCCCCTTACATAACATGAGTGTACGTACCGTGGCGCACAGCCATAGAGCGGTTGGGGCGGCCAGTCTAATCCAACTCAAACCATGAACCAAACCCGACCTAGAACGGGTCGGTACGACACAGGACAACTTGCTTGCCATCATATTTAAAAACTTGTTCTTGTTTTAAAACATATTTGAAAAACCATTTCATTCTTGGAAAACCATTCCATTCTTGAAAACATTTTCTTACTTGAACTCGATCTTGTTCTTACCATGTAATTTATCATTAGCGGGTATGCTTTATGATGCCATAGTAGTAAAACATGAATCATATGCATCACATACATGAATGCATGAGATTTGAAAAACATGCAAAGCAGTAAAACAATTTGTCTATGCTGTAGGCGGAGTTGTACTTATAGGTTGGGCTACGTCCTAGGTTTGTTGCTCTAACAGGTTGCAACAACATGTTGTATTTCTGTTTTCAAAATAGACGTAATATAAGGATCATCCTATCTTACCATAAATCATCACATTCATTGCTGGTATCCTAACCAATATCCACCAGTAACCCTAGTTACATGTTCCCCACATACTATAATGATATCTTATTCGGTTACTAAATGTAACCCTAAGGTACTTGACTCAATTACAATCAAACAGTCTCTTGTTTGATTACTTAATGCAACTTGGGGTACAAGGCCCAATTGTACTTAAATAATATATTATTAGGTTACTATTAGTAACCCTGAGTGTAAGCCTAATCATATTTAGACTAATACCCTATTATGTTATTAAGGCCTAATTACTTTTAAAGTAATACCTTATTAGGTTATAAGGCCCAATTACTTTTAAAGTAATACCCTATTAGTTTACTATTAATAACCATGGGTTTTAGGCCCAACCCAATAGCTTGGGTATCATAACCGGTTACTAATGGTCACCATTTCGTTATTATGTTTTCAAAATAATTTTTGGCCGATGTATTTATTTTTCTCTTTTCTTAACAAGACTTTGTCTAATTTTTTCTTTTTTCTTTTTTAAAAAGTCTTTTGTGAAACTTTAATTCTTTGAAACCGTATTTTTATAAAACTGTAACTTTTAAACAAAAATTGTCAAATTCTGAAAGCAACATTTGAAAATAGTTCTATAGTTTAAGTTATCAGTGTATATGCAGGAGTTGCCTGTTCATGCACTGTTTTGAAAATCCTGTGGAGGAATTTCTTGTTTTCTGCTCAGTTTTTAAGATCCAGTTTTACCTTAAAATCTGTTTTGAATTTGAAAAATTTTTCTTCATGAAAGTTGTAGATGTCAAAAAACCCTATAACTTTTGTTCTTTACATAAAACTCAGTTCTACCTTGAACCTATCCTTTTTCCTCTTTGAAACCTCCTAGCCGTGCACAATAGGTCTGGGCAGACCAGATTTGGATTTTCATAAAAACAAAGGTTTTTGGAGTCTAATTTTTAAAAACTGTTTGCGCCAACCCTTAGGATTTTCAATTCTCTACAACTTTGTAGTTTTGACTTTTTCCAAATTTAGCCTCTAAAGGCCTCAAAATTCTATTTCCATATTGCTGCCCAGTTTGATCCGAAACTGGCAGTTTTCAACTTTGGTTGACTTTTACGTAAAATTACGCACACCCTACCTCAAATGGTTAAAATCGTGAGCCTACAACAAACATGCAGCATATTACGTATGGTTTCCATCATCATACATTGGTTTCCCATCTTTACAAACCCAAATGGTAACATTTACCAAGTTAGGGTTTTGGGTTAATTTTTTTATCCTCCATTGATCATACATAATTATCATCATTATCATTCATACAATACCTCTTCTTGAGTATGTGGGGACATATTACAAACATATAATAGGCATTCACACATACTACATAATTTCTAACGCATAATATTACAAACATGCATCAAATCATAAATCAAGACCACTAAATCCTAATCAAGCACATATCAAGCAATCTAGGCTATTGCATGAAAAATAAAAGGTGAGCTTATACTCTTACATGCCCAACATGAAATACACCTAAATCCTTAATGAAAACTTAATTAAATACTTAGAGGATTAAGAGGATTACCTCTGGGTCTTGGAGAGTGGATCTATTCTTAGGTTGAGAAAATTTTCCTTCCTTTCTTCACCCACTCACAAATCCGGCCACTCTTTCTTTTTTTTTTTTCTTCTTTTTTTTTTCTTTGGCTTCGGTTCCTAGGGGAGGGAGAGAGTTGAGAATGAACTAGAAAGTTAAGGGTTTCACTAAATGATCACAAACTCATCCCACCTCACCTATTTATAGGCGAAAATTAATTTCTTTTCTAGAATTATTTTTATTCCTAAAATTACATATCTAACCCCAAAAATAAAATATTTGCTAACCAATCCCTTGAGATGGCCGGCCATAAGGGTGCCATTTTGCTCCCAATAAATGCATACTTATTCATTAAATTTTTAATTCAAAAATTGCTTGTTTATCTTGAATGAGGTGTCACCCACTAAGAGCATGTTTGGCACTTTCCTTAATATGCAGTCCATTTTCTTAATAACTCAGATAATGCTAATATTGTTTTCAACTAATAACAGTACAGTTGTAATGGACTGCAGTCTAAAATTTATCTGCACTTAACTGGGCTGCATGTAGGTTTTTCTTAGGACTTGAAGCCACTTAGTCCTTATTGCTCTAAATATTGTGCTTGATTTTTCTAAAGTGGTCTCATACTATATTCCTATATTTCCATCTGTGATGACGGTTTTTCACAGTATAATTTCCATACTGCTTGCTATATTGCAGTCCCGTCATAATCATACCTCGAGTCATTCTGGTCAAACGTTGACTAGAATAAAATCATAAATTCTTATTCTACCTTTTTCTTCAAAAGGCATCATGCTTAGTTAAGCAAACTATTATTGAGTCTTATAAGGCTATAAGAACTCAAATATAATTTGATAAAATCAGATCAGACATTTTACATAAACATTCATATTTCTTAACAAGAAAATCATGAATCAACAAAAAGGACGGCTATTACAAATAATACATTAAAATAATAGATATATCTGTTGGTATTTCACCTTCCCTTCTCCTTCCAAAGCCTATCTGAAAGAGAATCCATTAGGTCCTGATCGTGAATTTTTGGATAGGATAAACCGCTTCGTGGATATCTTTATTTCAGAATAAAACAATTAAAACTAGTCTTTCAATTAGAATGTGTATTATCCAAATAGATAATAAGAGCCTGTGTCCGCATTAAAAAAAATAAATAAAACAGATAATTGCATAACTATACCTTTTAATCTTAATTAACAGATAGAAATATTGTCAATAGTTTATAAAAGCTATTTGACACTTTCTTTTTTTTTTTTTTTTGAAATTGCTATTTGATACATTTAAAACCATGAAAAATCCTTTAAGAGAAACATAAAATTTCAAAAAAAAAAAAAAAAAAAAAAGGATCTTCAATTTCTTGTTTTTTAAATGTTTAAAGTACTTTAGAAAATTATTTTTCTCAAATATGCACATCTCCGTTGTTGCAGACATAGTTTAATTAACAGTAATTTTACACTTACTCCACTATAACCATATCCTTTTTGAAATTGAAGGAGAGAGGATGGAGTCAAGTGTGGTAAAACTACTAGACTATGCATGCAACTACCACTATAATCATATCTGACTTAACCAAAAGATAAAGAGCTCAAATCCTCCACCCCGAATTCAAATATATATGAATTTATATGTATATGTGTATATACATATATTTGAAAAAATCCATTTAAAAAATAAATATCAAATATGCACACATAAAAAGCTCAACTAAAAGGGGAAAAATATGGAAACCCTGCCCTGCGCAATATTTAGAAAAAAAATAGCGGAGAATTAATTCAAGAAAGCCTCCGGTTACCTTTTTCTTTCAGAGCAAAAACAATTTCTTTCCACTTTCTGGTCCTCCCTCTTTCTAATAGACTCTCATTTGTTTATCTTTATCAGGACGTTTCAAAGGTAAAGCTGATACCACAAGTAAGAGTCAAGGACGGTTTTTTCTTTGTTTTTTATTTTAATTTTGATTTTGATTTTTTTTTATTTTGGTTTTTTTTTTTCGTGGAGATTCCCTGATAATGGTTTTTGAATTCCAGAGAATAGATTCTTTTGATCAGTATATATATTTCAAAACCGTGTACTTCTTTTCGCTACGTGTCCTCATTGATCAAACTTAATTCTGGTTTTATCGATTTGTCAATTACACATTTTATTTAGCTTGGTTGTTCTTGCTGATGCATGTTTGAGATTTGGTTTTAATTTGTTTAACCAATGTTCTGTTTGGCACTCCGATCCAAACCTAAGTTTTCCTATTAGTTTTAATCTTTTCTGAAAAGTCAACTAATTTCAACTTAAAAAATTCTATTTCAAACAGGTTATTCGAAACGGAAGCTAAGTCTTGGCCTCCGTTTGGTAATTTAGTTGGAAATGAAACTTTTAAGTTGAAATTAGTTAATTTTTAAAAAACTAGTTATAAATTTTGTTGATTTTTCATAAAAAGACAAAAATTGATATGAAAAAGTACAATTAATTTAGTTAGAATTAAACTAACTTACCAACGGAGATTTAGATCTCTTTGGTGGGCATGTCTCATTATTAAATATTCCAGGAATCTCATGGCTAAAAGGACTCGGCATCATCCTGTTACTTGTAATTATGGCTGGAAAAAAGATGAAACGGGACAATGGAGTGAAGCAAGATCGGGAACCCAAGACCGTGTTTGAGGATCGAATTTCAGAGTTACCTGATGCTATCATTCTTCAGATTTTATCTTTTCTTCCCACCTTAGATGCCGTTCGAATGAGCGTCATTTCCAAGAGATGGAGAAGCATGTGGACTTTGGTCCATGTGTTAAGACTTTTCTAGTTTAAGGGAAATTCTGTCTATCAGAAAACATGTTGGAAGCTTTGATATATTGGGCAGAGTTGGTTCTATAAAACATGCTGGAAGCTGTGTTGGAATCTGTTGGATGCGTATATCGAAGTTATCGATCTTATCGACATAAAATGAGTTATGTTGTCGAGTGGTATACCAGTCTAATAAAATTTCTTTCGGAATTCAATGGCTCCCAAAATGTTCATCTGAAGATTTTCGATGAAAAGGTGTTAGTCTACACATTGCATGTCAATTGAGTTCCTTCTACATTGGCTTTAGTGTTAGATTGACTGGCTGATAGTCTTTTTATGCATGTTTTTTCTTTTTCTTTGTTTGTTAAAAAAATAATATGTGGAGGCTCTCATCCTTCCGGATGACGTGAAAAAAACCTGCAGTTCTCCGTTGCCGGATCTCAAGCATATGAAGGTAGAGACGGGCTATTGACTGTAGAGGAAGGCGATGCTCAGAAAATCCTTGCTTTGGATTGCACCTTCTTTGGAGACGTTGACCATGAGAGTGACATTACCTTCTTCAGACCACTGGTTTCCATAAATTTGAGTCAAGCTTAGATTATGCCAACAAAAACTAGTACTTTTGTTATGCATTTTTGAGAGTCTACTACAGTTTTAAGTTCCACCTTTTTTTTTTTGGCAGTTTTTGTTTTTGTTTTTGTTTTTTAACTTAGGATGAGGGATTCAAACTATATATTTTATAATGGAATCAAGTGTGCAATTCCCGCTAAACTATACTTGTAACAAAAAAAATTCCCAGTTTCGAGGGCAAAGTAAACCTCTTTCTCGTGTGATTATTTATGGGTGATTTACGTGCGTATATTGTCAAATTATAAGGCTAAATTTCACCGGTGTTTCCTGAAATTATGGTACAATGGCAATTTGCATATGAACTTTAAAAAGTCAATTTACACCCTAAATTTAGCAGTAAGGTAGTAATCTACTCATCTGATAAAAAAGTTATTCTTTTGAAGAAAATTGTCATATGATTTGTACATGAATTGTTAATTAATGACATGAACATGAATAGTCATTTTCATCTATTTTAACCCAAATTTTTTGAAGCTAATATCTTTAATTAAATTTTATCGAAGTAGAAAATTTGAAGTTAAAAAAAAAAGAATAAAAATTTTGAATTAACTTTGTTTTATGTATAAATTTAGAATGACATTGATTAGTAAAAGGACCTTTTATGCTCCTAATTGGCAATCTATGCGCAAGTCAAGTGTCAATTTTTATTTTTTATTTTTTAAAAATATCAACAATACTATCAATAAGGGAAGATTGTTATAGAGTTGGAAGTTCATGGTGTAAATTGGCAAACTTAAAAGTTTATTGTGTAAGCAATACATGTACAATAAGTTCACTGGGCAACAATATCAAAAGATGAAAAGTCATCTCTCAATAAAATTTTATTACGATAAAATATTAGAATTTTACTTTTTTTTTTTTTTGGCAAAAAAATATTAGAATTTTACTTGATGTTCATATTATGTTAGTTTATAAATCTTATCTTTATTTGTGATCTCAATGGATTTAAGTCTAGCTCCATCATGAATAAAAGTTATAAAAAACTAATAAATCTCCAAGAACTTTAAAAGGATCTATCACCATCCTTTAAGACTATTTTCTCACACCTCGTTTTTCTAAATTTTATTATTAGTATATACTGTATATCATCTATTAAGAGGTTTTTTTTTTTTTTTAATTTGAGATAGAAAGATTCAAACTCTATACCTTAGAGTAGCTTCTATAATTTGTCGTTTTCTTCCCCTTCTCGCTTTTCATATTTTAACTTGGCTACATATTTGTGCGAAGAAGAAGATATTTTGTGAATAAGCTGTCACAACATAATTATTTCACTGTGTAAAAATCTTACAATAACAAATCTAACTAATTTCCTGAAATTGTGGATCTCTAGCTAATCATCTTGCCAGCTTGGCAATCCACACCTATACTCTGAACGCCAGGTTGGCAATCCGGTCTCTGATCACAATATTTGGCTTCTAGAATCTTCACTGCACTTGCCACATCAGCATCACACTTCACATTTGTGCTAATTTGTTTGGTCGATGCATTCATCTACATTATCAATTGTCAATTGTACTCAAAGCACACTCTTCAATTCTCTTCCCTACGTTTGTTTCAATTTTCGTTTTTCATTCATAATTGTGGTTTTTGGATTTTTATTTTTAAAAAAATTAATTTTAAAAAAAAAAAAAAGGAAGCATGACATCGTATCAGTAACAGTGGTGGATTTCATGGATAAATCTCGGAGGCTACCTATTAAACAAGAATAAACAAAACCATAATAATAAAAGATACTAATTTTTTAGAGAAAAAAATATTTAAATTATATTTTTTTAACTTATATTTTAAATATTACAAAAGAAAATATAATTCCGTAAAAAAGATAAATAAAACTGTAATTGCATAGAAAATTCTAATAAATAGCAGTTTTCAAAAATTAATTGAAGTAAATATAAGGTTTTTAAAAGGTGTGAAATAAATTACTTACTTCTAGTAAATATATTATTAAGATTGTAAACATTTACAGCTATTCATTTTTAATATTTAAAAAACCTATTATTTATTTCCATTATTTACAGAAAACTATTATTTATTTCTTTTTCCCTTTGTTAGTTTTATAAACATCATTTAATGATAATTTCACATATGATCCCACTAAAAAAGTGAAGAGTTTAAATCCCCATTCAAGACGTAGAGTTAGTAAAAACTGTTATTTACCCGCATCCACCCCATTCATATCTACCCTTATAAATGTATATATAAATAAATAATTTAGTTTTTTCTACTTTAATTTTCTTTATGAATTTAGTTTATGGATTTTTAGAGTTTAGATTTGTTTCTAAAATTTTAGTTTTATTTTTAATTATATTTGTAATTATGTTGCTAAATTTTTTGAGAATTTTATTGAAATTTGTTTTCAGTTTTTCTTTTATAATTCTTAATAAGTAAATGGGTAGGGTATGGGTATAGCATCTGCAACGGGAATTACCTGCACCCGCATTAAATTGAGCGGGTGCAGGGGCTGATATGGAGGTAAAAAGGGTGGTGGGTATGGGATGGGGGAAGCATACCCACCCCGCCCCATTGCCATTCTTATCCTTTTGACAGGAGTATTTTAGTAAATGACCAAACTATTTAAAATTAGAAAATGATCGATCAATCCATCTAGTAAATCACTGATTGACCATGACTAATCAGTGATTAAATTATATTCATATTTATTTTCATTAATTGACCATGGTTAATTACTTATTGATTGTGATCAATCACTGATTGATGGTTATTTTGTTAAATTAAAAAAAAATTGGGCTATTTTTTTAAACAACTTTTTAAAAACTGTTTATTTACCCTTTTTTTTAAAATAATATCTTAACAAAATTAAATATAAAAGTTAACTTTCTCTAATAATTTAAACCAGAATTCAAAATAAAAATTAAGCAAGAATTAATATAAAAAAAAAAAAAACATGCATATATTCATTTGAAAAGGAAAGATAAAATATATCCGCATTAAAAGCACCATATGTATTTAAAAAAAAAAATATCTCCAAATAAAACTGATGAAAAATAAAATAGAAACCAGCGGAAAAAATAGAAAAATAATTCAAGAAAGCCCCAGTTACCTTTTTCTTGCAGAGCAGCTAATCTTTTTTAATTTCTTTCCAATTTCTGCTTCTCCCTCTTTCTTAGAAACTCTTATTTGTTTCACTTTACCAGGACGTTTGAAAGGTAATTAAGTTTCCTATTTTTATTATAATTTTTATACTTTTTTTTATTTAATCTTCTCACTATGTAGCATACGAATCCTTAATTAGTGGATTTTGTTTGTTCATCATGTGTTCGGATTAATTGGTCGGTTTCTTCATCGGCATATTTATATGCTTTACATCTATGTTTTAGAGGAAAAATTAGCATAATGTCTGTTTTGGATGTTCATTCTGTTGGTTTACTTTATCATAGTTCAATTCTTGAGTTCTCATCATCTCTCCAAAATCAAAAATAAAAACTAAAAAATTTATTGAGTTCTTATCTTGTTTGCCAAGAAAGCTGATACTAAAGCGAGAGTTAACTTGCTCCCTTAAGGAAGTGTTTGCTTATTTTTTTTAATTTATTTATGTTTTTTTTTTTTTTTTTTTTTAACATCCTACATGAAACACGCCAAGCAAACCAAACGTCTCTTGCCCTTGGTTTTGTTTGCAGCTACTTTTCATCTCTTTCACCATGAAAACCCCATCTTGGAAGACACAACCATCTTTCACATCTGAACTTTTCTTTCTCTCTCGAAAAGATTTTCATGGCGCTTATGTTGTGTCAGGAAAAAAGAAAAGCCGGTGATGACTGTGGAGGAAGAAAAAAAGTGTGAAAAAAATGAAAACGAAAATTTAATTGGTGTTTGAAAAAAAAAAAAAAAAACGCAAACAAGGAAAAAAAAAATTCAGTTTGAAGAGGGAAAAAGGAAGATTAAATTAGAAAAGCATATATATTTTTTAAAACTTATTTAATTGGTTCCCTCCTTCCTCAAGTTCACGCCAACACCGCCTTCATCGTCGCTGGTTGGAGCAGGTGGAATGGGCACCAGTGATGGTTCCTTGGGGGCCTTTTGCTTCCTTTCTGGGTCTTTCTTTGTTTTTCTTTTCTTTTCTTTTCTTGTTTTTTTTTTTTTTTTCCCCTAAAGTTTAACAAGCAAAGCGATGAAGTGGGTAGTTAATTACAAGTGGGAAGCCAGCAGAGCAGCCAGCAACGTTTGGGGCATAGCTTTACTCTGTCTCCGGACATATGCCACTGGCTAATAGGGACGCTTGGATCGTGAATTTCACGATTCGGTCCAAATAACAAGGCTCTGTGAAAAATGTTTTAGAATATTAGTGATATTATACATCACACTAATAGAAAGATGGTCCTCACTGATGGATCCCATATGATGAGACCCTCTTTATTAGAGAACAAATTCTTTTGATCAATCTTGACATTTTAAAAACCGTGTTTCTTTTGGTTGTGTCCTCAGTGACCAAACTGCAATTCTGGTTTTATCAGCTTGTCAGATACAATTTTTACTTAGAAATTCAATTTTGTTTAACTAACTCTTTAAATTTCTTTTGCTGATCTCTGTCAAATTATATTATCTAGGAATTTCATGGCTCGGCATCATCCTGTTACTATGGAGGCTACAAAAAACAGGAAACGGGACGATGGAATGGAGCAAGATCGGGAACCTGAGACCGTGTTCAAGGATCGAATATCGGAGTTACCTGATGCTATCATTCTCCACATATTTTCTTTTCTTCCCACCTTGTATTCCGTTTTGATGAGCGTCCTTTCCAAGAGATGGAGACGGATGTGGATATCGGTTACAGAGTTAGACTTTTGTAGTTCAAGGGATATTCATTTGATCAGAAAACATGTTGGAAGATATAATGAGCAGAAGTGGTTCAATAAGTTTGTAGGTGAGTATTTGAAACGCCATTTTGCGGATACAACCATTTCTAAATTTAAGCTTAGCACAGAATACGGTGGATGCGGTAGCCAGATAGATGATTGGTTGAGTTTTCCCTCAAAGAAAAATGTTCAAGAATTAGACCTTTGTTTTCGACCTGCACGGCAAAATTCAAGCCTCTACAGCTTACCCTATTTCGTACTTCGTTTAAGATCATTGACTCGTCTAAAGTTGAACGGTTTAACGTTGGAGAACCTTGTTCCTGGGAGCCTTCCTTCTTTGAAAGAGTTGTTTCTCGAGAGAGTCCGATTAGACGATCAAGTGTTGAACAATCTGCTGTTGGGCTGCCGTTTTCTGGAGATACTTCATGTAAATTCGTGCGAGGGCTTGTTAAATCCAAAAGTTTCAAGCTCGAGCCTGAAATCGATGGAATTCAGGACTGCTAGTCAGACAATCGAAATTGAAGCTATGAATCTTCATTCTTTTGTAAATGGTCAATGTGGCGTCAAAACCGCCAGCATAAATCTAGCTGCTTGTTGGAAAATTAGAAAACTCTCGCTCGGCGGTGCTCGTTTGACTGACGTAGAAGATTTGATTCCTGAAATTCCGTTCCTTGAGAGTTTGGAACTAAGAAATTACTATTCATTCCAACACATGAACATCAAGAATCAACATCTAAAGGACTTTGTTTTCACTTCAAGCGATTGGCGGGACTCGTTGGAGATTACGATTGATACCCCAGATTTAGTATCCTTTAGCTACATTGGGTTTTCTTTGTTTAAAATTTCTGTTCATGCGCCTAATCTGTTAGACGCGTCTATCAAATTTAAGGTTCTTGACCGCCATTCGAAAGCTCACTCCGACGATTGGTATACTAGTCTGATTAAATTTCTTTCGGAATTCAATGGCTCCAAAAATGTTTGTGTAAATTGCGCCAATGAAAAGGTATTTTATCTACGTATGGATGTCATTTTTAGATCCTTTCACATTGTATTAAAGTGTTTAATTGGCCATGGTTATGATTCTCACTGATCATGATATTTCTTTTTCCTTTTTTTCTTTTTTTTTTTTTTTTGGAGGCTCTCATCATTCCGGACGAATTGAAACCGATCTGCAGTTCTCCATTGCCCGATCTAAAGCGCATGAAGGTAGCGACAGGTCGCCGACTGTACAGGAAGGCGAAGCTCCGAAAATCCCTGCTTTGGATGGCACCTTCTCTTGAGACATTGACAATGGGATGAAAGTTTTTTTTTTTTTTTTTTTTTCCAATTCATTTTTGGTCCCCCTTCTTTTTGCCGATTTTCTTTTGCTTTAGTAAATGATATGTGGATTCTGTAAATTTACGTTAAGCTTAGATTATGCCAGCAAAAATTAGTACCGTGAATTTGACTCGCAAATCTTTTTATCTGTGTTCATTCAACAATATCATAACAACTGATATATTCTTTAATTCTAGAAATAATAATTTAATTGAAATAATTTTTTTTAATTGATGCGTTATGTTATTATTGGAGAAATACGGAATCTATATTAATAAAAAAACACAAGAATTGAATCTATTTATTTCGCCTTTGTAGGAGTCTACTGCAGTTTTAAGTACTTTTTTATCTCGGTTTTGTTTGTGGGCAAGTAAACTTTTCTCTCTTTTGGTCTTTTGGTCTTTTCCTTCCCTTTTATAATGCACCGCAGCAAATAATAATGAAAAAGCATTTGAATTGACACAAATATTTTAAATATCATAACATCAACTTGACATAAAAAAAAATTAACATTAAACTATTAAGACATAAAATTAAACTAAAATTAATTAAAATATGTGTCATATGTTGATCAAAAATGAGTAATTTGTATCATAAGATGGTTATTTAGGTAATTTTCTCAATAATAATTAACGAATTTGGTTTTGTTTTTTGTTTTTTTGTTTTGTTTTTTTTTTAACTTATTTTCCTATGGGAGAAAGACCAAAATAGCATAATATGCTACACAACTTTAAAATTATAGCATAATCTAAAATATTAATACTAACTAGCATAATTAGAATAAATATTAATGTAAAAACTCAAAAATACCCCTGAGAATATCTCTCCTCTTTCCTCTCTCTTCCCTGTTTGTTTGTCTTAGTCACTCCCCGTCAGCCATGACAGTCGACGACGACAGCGCTAGGATCAGAACAACGGCATGAACTGGGATCACGCCAGCATCATGATCTTCAACATCGTCTAGTCATCGTGACTCAGGAAGAAGGCCATCACGACTCCACGATCGCCCAAATCATGAACTCGTGAAATTCCTAATTGGCTCTTGTGACCTGCATCGGAGAGATAACAAGCTACGACCGAAAAATCGTGAAGTCCAAGACGATCTGGATTAGTTTTTTTTTTATTTTGGTAGGTCTCACCGTCGCAAGAATGAAGTTTCCAGTTCTCATCGCCCTTCTCCTGTCTGTCATCCTTGTCAAACAGACCACCGCTGTAGAATCGAGATCGCGCCGACAATTGCAATTTCTCTGATTGGTGACGTCAGCAACAGCGTCTAGATCTAGGGTTTTGAATTTGGAGGTGGTTTGATTTTGGGATTTAGGGTTTTCTTGTTTTCGGAGTAAATACTAATATTTACATGTAGATATTGATATTTACATGCAAATCAAATATTAATTAGTAAATACTGGTTTTTACGAGGATTTACTAATCTTTTTCTTTTTTTTTTTCCTAATATTTTTCAATAATGGCTATAAAAAATCAAAAACTCAAACAAAAATTAACAAGTCTTACATGTAAATACTGATATTTACATATAAATATTAGTATTTACTGTAAAATCCGAAATTTATTAATTTTATCAAGTAAATCAATGTGCTATTTTAAAAATTAATTTATTAAGTAAATCAAAATGTTTACTAGCAAATCTTGGTATTTTATTGTAAATTTAGAATTCACGTTGTTTTAAAAATTAGCAATTTATCAAGTAAATAAAAATATTTACTAGCAAATTTTAGTATTTATTAGTAAATCTAGAATTTAATTTATTTTACAAAATATAAATTTATCCTATAAATCAAAATATTTATTAGTAAAGCTTTATATTTACTAGTAAATCTAATATTTACCAGTATCTATAATTACTAAAAATTAATAAATTATCAAGTAAATCAAATATATATTAGTAAATCTTAGTATTTATTATGTTGTTTTGAAAATTATCAATTTATAAAAGCATTACAGTTTTATATTAATGTGTTTTTATAAGTAAATAAAAGGATTTATAGGGATTTATGGTTATTTACTTTATATTAATACATCGCTTTTTTTTCCTTAAAAAGTGTCTATTTTACTTAATTAATAATAACTTATATGAATTTATTATTAAAAACCCTTAAACTTTTAAAATTTTCAAAACAAACCCTAAATCTAGATCTAGATTTACAACAGCGTCACCAGAGACATTGATGGAGCTTGGAGAAGGAGGTCGGGGGCCATCGGAGACACCGCCAAATCTTGCCGAGAAAGAGATAGCATATCGCCGGAGTCCCTACCAGATCTCGTCAAGGATGGAGATCACGATCTCCAAAGCTTCGCAATTGCCATCACCCGAACTCGCTGACAGACCTCCTACCCTAAGCCCAACACCGTTGTCATCCACTGTTGAAGATCTGGGGTCATCATCAAGCCATCACTGCAAAAGCTCTGCAAAAGCTCAACTCCTGTCGTCTTCACCGCGACTCTTGAGTTCACTAGATCTCAAAAGCCTGTAACAACTAATCCGTAGCCGTCGTGTCACTAAGATCCTTCGCTGCAGTTTCAAAAACCACCGGTGCAACAACTGTCACCGTCGCGAAACCACTGGCAAAGAAGAGAGACATAGAGAGAATGCGAGAGAGAGCAAGATTGGAGGGAGAGATAAAATTAGAAGCACATAATTAATTTTAAAAAAGAAAAAAAGAAATAGAAATATGCAATAATTTATGATATTCTTAAAAACCTACTATAATTTTTAATAGTACTTATAAGATATGATCTATCATACAATTTCTTTTTTCCTTTTAAGTTAACAAGCCTCTGTGGGAGTCCAATACTTTTTTTTTTTAATTTTTTATGAATGAATATTTTAAAAATGAATCATAAATATAATAATTATACAAAGATAAATTCCATATTTAAAATACTTAAAGTAAATGACATATTTTAAAAATGTTTAATATAAATAGAATATTTTGGTAAATTGTTGATTTACGATATTCTTTTAAGGTAACTTTATCTAAATATATTTCATAAATATGTTATTTATCATAAATTTTATTTACCACAAGCATTTTATTTACATGAATATATCTAAGATATTTTTATCATAAATAATGCTTCGTAAATGTGTCATTTACCGTGAATGTGTTAATTATCATTATCCAAAAAGTTTTTTGGGTAGTTTGCCTATTTAGTTCCTGAAATATGAATATTCTGTCATTTTCAACATTGAACTTTTGATTTTTGATAAAGTAGTACCTAAACTTTTGTTTTCTTGCAGTTTTGATCCCTAACACTAAAATTGATGGACGATTTCTTAAATTCAACCTAGATAATCGTATCCCTATCACATAATAACTAAAAATTTTAAAATATATATTATATTAAGTTCAAAAGGTTTTAGTTTTAAGCTGTATAAGAATAAGGAGGAAATTTTTATATTTAGTGTAATTATGAAAATGTCCATCAAAATTAAGCAATTAAGAATACAAGATTACAAGAAAATCTTATATAAGGTTAGAAAATCTTATATAAGTTTACAGGTTTCTAACAAAGCCATATGAAATTAACAACTCCAGATCAGGTCTGCATTCGGGTTAGTTGGGACTAACCTGAAAGTAGCATGTTTTTTTCGTGTTAATTTTTAGGCAGCAAAATCCATGTCATTTTCAGGTCGTATTATTATGTGAGATTTTTTTTTTTTTTTGAACTTAAGGATGGGAGGATTCGGATTATGTACTTTTTGATAGAATTAAGTATGTTATTACCGCTAAATTATGTTTGTAATTAAAAAAAATAAAAAATAAAAAAAATGTATTTTTGTTGATTATTTAGCAAAAATAATATATATATATATATATAAACGTTTAATAATAAATCCACTCGCGCACGTCAAGGAGGGAGTGGAGGACGTGGTTCCATCGTATCTGATTCCTCTGTATTAGAGTGACCGCCTCTTAGTAGTCTTACCCATCAAATTTCATTTATGTTTTCTCCTCCTTTCTTTGACACTCCGCCTAAAGATTTTCCTCTCCCTTCTCTCCTCACCAGAACATCTCAAAGGTAATACTACCTTTTTCTTTTTCTTTTTATTTTTTATTTTTTGTTTTTTGTTTTAATATTGTGATTGTATATAACCTTCTGCTAATTCTTTGCTTTTGGGTTTTGGTTATACATTCTGTGCTCGGATTTTGAATATTTCATTTGGATGCTCTTTTTTTTTTTTTTTAATTTATCATTTTTCATACCCTGATTTTTAATTTTTATTTTTATTTTTTGTTTTTTGGCTGTAAAAAGCTGGTACCAAAGTGAGAGTCAAGTTTTTTTATCACTCCTTAAGAAGATTTTTTTTCCCCCCTTTTGGGTAGATATGAAATTGGGGAAAATGGCATACAAGTCTCCATGAACTTTAATGGCATTAGATTAAGACAATTAACCCTTACAAGCAAGCAATTGATGAGTACAGCTTGGAATTTGGGTAACAAACTTGGTAGTGTTTTATGTTTTTGGGTCAAAAAGATATTATGAGAGTTTGAAATTTGCATCCTTTACTTTTTTGTAGAATTTTTTTTTTCGTTTTAGTGAAATTAAGTGGAAAAACTGCATTGTGGGGCAATTTGGTAGACTGAGTCATAACTGTAAGAAATATTGTTTCTGATATAAAATATCAGATGCACGAAATATGAGCCGCAATACCATCCCTGGCTTAGTATAAAGTACAAAATGCCTTTAAAGTTTGGAAGTCGGATTTTTTGACCAAAATGTTTATGCTCTGTTTTCTGCTAAATATTTAGTTGGGCAACTATATGGTTGTATTCCCACCCGGTTGGGGCTAGCTCAGCGGCTGAGAGGGAAGGGGTTTGGGTAGGAGTTCTCAAGTTCAAAATCTGAGAGTGTTATCATTCCTCTTTAATAAGTGGGAGTCATAACATAACCTAAAAAAAAAAATTATGTATGTTTTCAACTCCTCATTGACTGAACTAATGTTCTTGTTTTATTGGGTAGGTATTTAGTATAGTCGTTGTTGGTGGTGCATTTTCGAAATTCAATTTGCTTAATATTATCTGCTAGATTCCTTTTGCTGGTTTGTCTCATTATTCTCAAGATTATCCGTATTGAATTGACTAGGTATAAACCATAGAATCCCCTTCTTATTATGGCTACAGAAAGGATGGAACAGGACAATGAAATGGAGCAAGATCAAGGACCTGAGACTGTTTTTGAGGATCAAATATCGGAGTTACCTGATGCTATCATTCTTCACATATTATCTTTCCTTCCCACCTTATATGCCGTTCGGATGAGCCTCCTTTCGAAGCGATGGAGACGAATGTGGACCATGGTTCCTGTGTTAGACTTCTGCGATTCAAGGGATATTTATTATTTCAGAGGACCTGATGAAAGAAATAATGGGCGGAGAAAGTTCTATAAGTTCGTAAATGAGTGTTTGAAACACCCTTTTGCAGATACAGCTATTTCTAAATTTAAGCTTAGCATGGAATACTATGGAGGCAGTAGCCGAATGGATTATTGGTTGAGATTTCCCGTAGAGAAGTATGTTAAGGAGTTGGACCTCTATGTTCGATCCAGAAGGTCTTTATACTACTTACCTCATTTCATGCTTCATTTACGCTCATTAACTCTTCTAAAGTTGAACGGTTTAGCTTTGGAGATCCCTGTTCCTACGAGCCTTCCTTCTCTGAAGGAGCTATATCTCTTGAACATCCAAATGGACGATAAAGTATTAAGCAATTTACTGTTAAGTTGCACTTCCATTGAGAAACTCCATGTAAATTATTGTGATGGCTTGTTAAGTCCAAAAGTCTCAAGTTTGAGCCTGAAATCTATGGAATTTAGAACTTGTGCTTTGCATTGTTATTGTCGGACAATCGAAGTTGAAGCTAACAATCTTCAGTCATTTGTACATAGCGGAGCATTTTACAGCAAAAAGTGCACTATGAGTCTGGTTCACTGCAGGGCAATCAGAAATCTCTCGATTGTTGAAATGTTTCTGACTGACCAGTGGTTAGAAGATTTGATTCCTCAACTTCCCTTCCTCGAGAGTTTGGAGTTAAAGGATTGCTGCGGCTTGCAGCATGTCAAGATCTGGAGCCAACATCTCAAAAACTTTGTTTTCACTTTGCGCGGTCGATGGGACTCACTGGAGGCTACAATCGATACCCCCAATTTAGTCTCCTTTAGCTACAGTGGGAATTCGATGTTTAAAATTTCAGTTAATGCACCAAATCTGGCTGATGTCGCCATTAGAGTTCCTGACTACCTGAGAAAGACTTATGATGAGGACTGGTATGCTAGTCTAATAAAATTCCTTTCAGAATTCAATGGCTCCAAGAAAATTTACATATTTTCTTGCAACGAAAAGGTATTCATCCACATATGCACATCGTCAATTTAGTCCACTCATTGTGTTTAGTATTTAATGAACCAGTTAATTATCCAAAGTAAATTATTTACTGATGATATTCTTTTTCTGTGATCGGTTTTTGATGATATCTGAAGGCTCTCATCATTCCAGATGAAGTGAAAAAGATGTTTAGTTCTCCCTTGCCCGATCTTGAGCATGTGAAGGTACAGACGGGCGGTCGACCGTTTAGGAAGGTGATGCTCAGAAAATCCTTGCTTTGGATTGCACCAAGATATTGCCAATAGGATGGTAGTATTTTTAGTCTTAGTATTTTGTCATGTTATGTGGTTTCTGTAAATGTTAGATCTTAGATTATGCCAACAAGAACTAGGACCCTTTGTACTACCTTTTCGGAGTCTACTACAACTTTAAAAGTTTCATTTGTGGGAATGTCTCTCTTTTTTTTTTTTTTTTCCCTTTATTATTATTAATATTATTGGTGACAAAAGATACTTTTTGTAGCCAAACTCTAGAGACGATGATAATAATGGCTACACATTTGAAAAAAAAAAAAAAAAAAAGCCAAAAAAACAAAAGGAAAGAAACTCTCATAAGTTAATAATTTTTTCAAAAAGATGATTTCATTAAGTACAACTGAGTTAGTTGTTTAAACCATGAGGGAGAGGTAAGAGAATATAGGTTGGAATGAATTAGTGAGTGGGAAAGGTTGTCAAATTAACATGGGGAATTGTACTATAGGGTATGAAAAAGTATCTTATCGGTTTGGTACTGTTTGAACTGTTATATATAGATTAAAAATTATGTGTGTCATTTTTTTTTATTTTTTATACTGTGACGGATAGTTTACTATAAATAAAACTTGAAACCTATGAAAGCATGGTGCTTTCATTTATTAAAAGTAAATATTTATCTATGCTAAAGATGTTAGACACCAGATTAGTCTTGTTACCCATTTATATGATGAATAAGTCAAATCATTCTTTATGAACGTCCACTAATTATTGTACCCTTATAATTGCAAGATATATTAAAAGTAGTGTTTAAAAATTGATATGTCTAATGTGTATACTTTAAAAAAAAAATAACTAGTTCAGTTTTTTTTTTTTTTTTTTTGGCATTTTTCATTAAATGCAACTCCTATTCCATAGGTTCCAACTCCCACGCGGGATTAGGCCAGCTCATAAAGTCATAAAAATATATGGGCCAGCCATGCATTATATACCTAACAACCCATAACTTTTGCTTTAAATTTCTCAACACAACTTGGATACACACACACACACACACACATGTGTGTAGATGTATATGTATATGTATATGAAACTATTCCATACACTAATGCACACGTCGCCCATAAACAATGGCTTTTTTTCTTCATGGCCCAATGATTGTTATGCTACATGTAATTGGGAGGAAATTGCCATTCTCAAATCCGATTAATTAATTAGTTTTTTGATTAATTATTGATTAGAGAAGCGATGACTCTTGCCTGCCTCAGCTACACTAAGTAATGAAATAAAATAATTATAATAATTACAATGATAATAATAAGAAACTTCATGGAAAACGAAGAAACGTGTTTATACATGTTGTTGATGGTGATATTTATTATAAATAAAAAATAAAAAAAAAATTTAAGTTTTTATGTGGTCGGAGGAGGGATGAAGTCTTCTTATATGTCCACAAAATTTTTTAATCTTTAAACCAATGAAATGATTCAAGAAATTTCCATTTCAAATAAAAAAAAAAAAAAACCGAAATGATTCAAGAAATTCATCATTAAGAAAAACACTATTTTACCTCCATAAAAATTATTCAACAAACAATGAAATGTATAATATATTGATTAAATAAATAACTATTCATTTATTCTTTTAACTCTCACCCATGAAAAATTATCGTAATTCTTTATTTTTCACATTTTTTCATTCTTCCACAAATCTATCACACCTATTCTATTGTCACTCCTTCCTACCAAATGTACCTTATCTCAACGTGTTGTGCCAGTTGTTTGGATAAAAATAGTAATTTTGCTGTAAAAACAAAAACATTTCCACATAATTCAAAACGTCTTTACTTTGTTTTCATAATCTTAAGTTCTTAACTATCCTTTGAGCTAATATGTGCCCTTTATAAGAGCTTTTTGACTAAAATAATCATTATGTGATAAAGCGCTTGGGTCATGTCTGATCAATCACACTAATGGCTTCAATAGTTCATTGATAAAAAAATTTTAAGTTTTTATGTGGTCGGAGGAGGGATGAAGGCTTATTTGGCACTCCAGATCAACTCAAGTTGAACTGTACTTTTTTTTATCTTTTTCTGAAAAAGTTTTTTGTCTTTTTTGAAAAAATCAACAAAAATTACTATTTAAACTTAAAAATCTCAACTCAAACTAATTCACCAAACACCCATATATTCACACCAGTTACTAATCCAGTATATGTATAGTAGGCCTCCTTCACCACGCCACTGACGCCTGGGCTTGGTTTGCTTTATAATGGGTCGTTAGAGACCTATTCTAAGAACGAAAAATAAAATTATGGGAAAACATTCTTATTATGATTTTTTGACTTGTCTAAACTCAACCGTTTACGTACCTCAAATCAAGGAGATAAAGCCAACATAAAAATCGGAAAGGCACAAAATGCCAAAACAAAAGTGCAATCCACTATAGTTGAACATGGTTTGTAGCTAGACAGAGAGTCAAAAAAGGAAAAATCCCTTTCAAAAACCTAATTTACGTGTGGGGTGTGGCGAAGAGCGTGAAACGGCACTAGACGGCGTGGATTAGCGGGAATAATTTTATGGAACCCACTTTTCAAGCTGCAATCAAGTCCGAACTTTGTTCACCAAAGTACATATTATATATAGGATTGAGGGCATGTTACGCATCCCATTAACAATACGTTTAATATAATGTTTGACAAATATAGATACTATACAATATAATATGAAATAAAAAAATTAATACAATTCAAATTGCGATATCTAACACAACAAAAAAACCTCTCTATTAGACTGTATTTTATAATTTAATCTAAATAATCATATTAAAAAATATATGAAATATTTCGAATACATCAAATTTGATAACAGAGTTGGAGTTTGGGAACGAGTCCAGAATCGGAGTCGTGTTAGGATCCATAATTGGGTCTGGGATCGGTTGGACTTGGGTTATGAGACTCGGATCTATGTCAGGTTTTCAGGACCGAGTTAGGATTGAGGCCAGGTTCAAAGTAAAATCGGGATCTAAGATCGAGGTTGGGTTAGGTTTTGGGACCCGAGGTCAGGGTCAGGCTTTGGGATTAAGGTTGAGATTGGTGGTAGGAGTTTGGTTTCAAAATCCAGTCGGGTCAGGTTTTGAGACCTGTGTGGGCTCAAGTTTTAGGACTTGGGTTGGGTTAGGTGTTGGGAGTGGGTCAAGTTGGGTTTCAAAAACCTGGGTCAGGTCAGGTTTTGCAGTCAAGCTCCAGCTTGGGTTTCGGGATAAGGGTCATGATCAAATTTTGAAACACGAGGTCATGGACCAGATTGGGTTTTGAGACTGGAGTCTAATTTCGAGATTAGAGTTTGGTACATGGGTCGAGGTTGGGTTTCAAGTGTGGACACCATGATTAGAGTCAGGTTTCAAGACCCCAGTCGATATTGGGTTTTGGTACCAAGGTCGAGGTCGGGTGAAGTTTCGGGATTTTCGTCGTCACAGATTCAAAATACATACAGCACACCAAACATGCCCTATGAGAATTCTGTAGTACTACAAATTTTTTTAACAATTCACTTTCAGGTTTTGACCCTAATATTCCTACCCAAATCCTTCATCTCTCATCCACTGAGTTAATCCTAGTGGGATCATTTTGGAGTACTAGATTTTCCCTATGTATTAGTTTTTCTTTTAAAGCGGAGTTAGTTGTTGCCATTCCTGTTATTGAGTATGCTTGGACTTTTCGCTGGAGGAAATTGTGATTAGAAAGTGATTCCATTTTTATGGTCTCACTTCTTTGTTCTAGATTTTGCAAAGTTTCTTGGCATTATCGAGAATGCAATAGAGATGTAGATTCTTTGGCTTCTCGTCCTCCAAGTATTGTTTTCCCTGCTTGGTGGTGGTCGGCCCCTAATTTTATTTCTTCATTTTTTTTGCATATGATGCTAGTAGTAGATCGCAGTATAGATTATGTTGATTTTATTCTTTCTTTTTTCCTATGGTGTTGTTACAAAGCAAGTGAAGACACTTTTTTTCTCTTGTTAGGCTTTTCCCATTGGGATTTTCTAGCAAAGTTTTTAATGAAATCTATCATAGATGTTGATTTTCAAATGTGTAATTTCGGCTATATGTTAGGGCGTTAGAATCTGTCTTATTTTGTTTCCCAAGTGCATTTACTTTTTAGCTATTTTGCCTTTTCGTGGTTAGTTTGTATTACACTGGCCCTGAACTATAGTTCTATTTTTTTAATTTTATTTCAATTAAATGTTGGAGATAGACAAGAAATAGGCAAATGATGAGGGTGCTAAGAAAGTGCAAACTTAATTGGGATGTCTAGGTACACCTACTAATTTTTGTCACCATCAACCTTATTTAAAAAAAAAAAAAAAAACACTTTACTTTGCTTTTATCAAACAACATAAAACAATTCCTATAATACTTCATATCCTTCTCGTTTCTTGTCCCTCCAATCAAATCATGGTTTAAATTATAGGTCCAGACTACAATTCAATTTGTAAATCTTTTTTTTTTTTTTTTGAGAAAGTACTGCAGAAAAAGGTTTTAAATGTGAATTTAAAACGGAATACCAATTCATAACAAATATAGAGGGTGAATGTCCTTTTTTTTTTTTTTCTCCCAACATTTTTTTGTTTGTTTAAAATGAAGGCTCCGTTTGGTGAAACGGTTTGAGTTGAAATTTTTAAGTTTGAGTTGGTTGAATTTTTAAAAACTAGTTCTAATTTTTATTGACTTTTCAGAAAAAAAATAAAAATTGAGACGAAAAATTTAAGTTTAAGATGTTTCACCAAACAGAGCTGAACTAGTTGACGAGCCTACGCTCCATATATGTGGAATAGACAAGTAAAGCAAAAAAAAAAAAAATGTCATATAACTATTGATAACCATTATGTGATAGGTGACAAGACTACCACGTGACATCGACGAAGATCAACAAAGTGATTCGCACTTTTAAATGTCATTAGTAATAATATAATAGTTATAGGTAATAGATTTGTAATAGATGTAGAAACTGTCATATGATAGATACAACCGTATTGAGAAAGTTGTCCCTTAGTCCCAACCCAAGGTTCGGAGAAAAGAGAAAAAAAAAAAAAAAAAAGTTTTGTAAAGCCAAAAAAAAAAAAAAAAAAACACAAAAATCTTTGCCTGAAATATATCAACCAAAGAGTCCGGGATTGAAGAACCTGACCAAACGCGTTTACTGCACGATGTTCCTAAGCACTACAATACTTCACAAACAATAAACTATATCGTCACTCTTAAAATAATAAAATATTAGATAAATTACATTTTTTTCCTTTAAATTTTATGTCTTTTCTTAAAATACCTCATGAACTACAATTTGTAATATTATTTCTCCGTGAACTTTGAAAAATTTTACGAATTCTCCCTCTCAATTACATTTTTGACAAAAAATACATCAAACACTCATTGAAAGCATCAATTTGAAATATTAAATATAGAATTATAAAATAACAAATATTAATAGCACTTCTGACATTTGTTACTTTTTTTAAACGTGAAATAAAAAAATTACTTATAAGAGAAAAAATGAGAAAAAAATGACAATCGATCCTAAATATTTATTTTTTAACTTAATTATTAGTATTTCACATTTAATATCCTATGTAAAATTAATTAAGGAGGAAAATTTACAAATTTTTTCAAAATTAAAAGGAAAAATATTAAAATTAAAATTTAGAGGGTATTTTATGATAAAATCTGAAGTTTGAAAGGAAAAAATGTAATTTATCCTAAAATATACTTCTACAGTTTTTTTTTTTTTTTGAATATATAAAAAACAGTTTAGACTTTGCATAGAAAAAACAAAGACAAGAAAAACAAACCTATAGAACCCCCCACCATATCTATCTTTCTCTCTCTTCTTCTCCGTATTCAACAAAGCAAACTGGTAAAAGCCCAATACTTCTCTCTCTCTTCTGCTCTATTTCTGCGTACCCATGTTTTGCTTTTACATTTTCTTTCATAATTTGTCTTTGTTTTGCTCATCTGGGTCGTTGAATTGATCAAGCTTGGTTAGCTTTGATTTGGGCTGATTTTATTTTAATTTACTATTTGTTTCGAGTCTTTGTTTCTTCTTCTCTTGGCCGCATTTTTTGACTTTTTCTATGTCTTTGCTGATCTTGCATTTCTCGTAACTGCTTCTGGGATCCAAATATATAAGAGACTTGTTCTTTGTATTTCATGTTGTACCAGTTTTGGATTCAGTTATCTTGATCAACTAAATAGGCCTTGATCTTTTCTGGGTTTTCGTTGTTTGTTCCTCTTCTGTTAAATAACATTATGTTTTCGGACTGATTTTAGTTAAAAATTTCCATTTTTTTTTCTTGTTGTAGATGTATAATTCAAGGTTTGCTTTTAGACTTTTTATGTGAAAAAGGAAGGGGTTTGACTTGGAACATAGTGAAGATTGGATCTTATGTCTTGTGTCGAAGGGTTCGATTGGATTAGATCTCGGTGTTGTGAGTAGTTAATGTTCTAGTGTTTAGGAGGGAACTAAAGAGTGGGATTTAATGGGGAACACTTGTGTTGGTCCGAGCATCACCAAGAATGGATTTTTCCAATCGGTATCGGCCGCAATGTGGCGGTCACGATCCCCAGACGACACAGTTTCTGAACCTACTAATGGAGAAAGTGTTCATGATGTGGCATCTAAGGAACCTGAGTCGCCTTTGCCGGTCCAAAACAAACCACCAGAGCAAGTGACTATTCCAAAGACGGAAACTGCGGCGAATGAATCCCCCAAAACAAAGAAGCCTACTCCTCTGATGAAGAGGGTGCCCAGTGCAGGACTACGAGCCGGTTCGGTGTTGCAAACGAAGACTGGAAATTTGAAGGAGTTTTACAGTTTAGGAAGGAAACTAGGCCAAGGGCAATTCGGGACAACATTTTTGTGTGTTGAGAAGGCGACGGGGAAAGAGTATGCCTGCAAATCGATTGCGAAGAGGAAGTTGATATCCGAGGAGGATGTAGAGGATGTAAGAAGGGAGATTCAGATCATGCACCATTTGGCAGGGCACCCGAACGTGATATCAATTAAAGGGGCGTACGAGGATGCTGTGGCAGTTCATGTTGTTATGGAGTTGTGTGCAGGTGGTGAGCTATTTGACCGGATTATCCAGCGTGGGCATTACACGGAAAGAAAGGCAGCTGCTCTTACAAGGACTATAGTTGGAGTTGTCGAAGCTTGCCATTCGTTAGGGGTTATGCATCGGGACCTCAAGCCGGAGAATTTTCTTTTCGTCAATCAGCAAGAGGATGCGCTTCTCAAAAGTATTGACTTTGGATTATCCATTTTCTTCAAGCCAGGTATTCTATTGTTAGTTGACTTTTTTGCAGCATCAGAATTTCCCTTGAGATATACTTTTAAATGTCGCTTATTTGTGAAGCTCAAGATTATCATACTTTCTGTCAATCTATTTTTCGGTTATAATAATAGCATGCTTTACTATAGGACTTTGCATAAGAAGCACACAACACAAAAATTTTTGTCCACGATATCTAACTTTTCTTGTGCTTATAATGATCTTGATTTGCTTGCTCTTTTACTCATAAGAACCATTCTGTTTTTTTTTTTTTTTTTTTGGTTTTTTTTTGGATAAAGCAGTCCTCCTCTATATGCAATATTTCATATGACTTTTTCAAAGCTATACACTTGAGATGAGTATTTTGTCAAGGCCAAGCTGGTTTTGTCATTAACTTTTCCATTTTATTTTCACTATATTGGTGGTTATAGGATTCTTTACACCAAGCGTTTTGTTCTGGGATTAAGACAAGCTTGACGGTCCTCAACATTGGACTTGTTAAAATAAACCTGTTTTGCTAAATAGAGATTTAGAATTTCATATTGTTATGCTAAACAGTGATTTAAAAGTCTAGACGGATCAGAAAATGAGAATTGGAATTTGCCTTCGCGGGAAACCTGTTGCCAAAGACTAAACATCTGTTTAACAATATACAGTTTACTCTGCTGATGTTGTTTAACTAACGAAATCTTAGATTCAAAAGAATTCAGAAACTAATAACTTATGAGGAAAAAAGTTATTGCTTTAACATGCATACCTATTGTGCTCTTGACATGCCTGGTTGCCTTTGTTTATCTTTCACCGTACTTGCTCCGCGGCGCTTCATAATGAGTTGTTATTAAAAGATCAAATTCTTTTCTTCTTGCAGGAGAGAAATTTAGCGATGTGGTTGGCAGCCCATATTATGTTGCGCCAGAAGTTTTACGCAAGCGTTATGGTCTGGAAGCAGATGTTTGGAGTGCTGGAGTGATTCTTTACATTCTGCTGAGTGGAGTTCCTCCATTTTGGGCTGGTGGGATTTGCAGGACTTGCTAGTTGTTCTATAATTTATATTAGCATTTTACTTCTGTGTCTATATGTGTATGTTCTGATATCTCTTGTCTTTCCCTCGTCTTTTATTTCATAGAGAACGAACAAGGGATATTTGAAGAGGTCTTGCATGGTGAGCTAGACTTTTCTTCAGACCCATGGCCTAGTATTTCTGAAGGTGCCAAGGATTTAGTAAGGAAAATGCTTCTTCGAGACCCTAGAAAGCGGATATCTGCACATGACGTTTTATGTGAGCCTCTTTTATTGTTTTATTTCTATGTCAATACCATTAATTGGTTTACGAGATTTCTGGTAGGTAGATAAAAACATAAAAGTTAGTGCTGAATAGAGCTTGTTTTCCTACTGAAAAATTTACTGTGAATGTTCCAGTAATTATGAATCTGGAGTTTTAGGCCATAATGTTGGTCGTTCTTTGGACATATGTATCTAGATATAAATCTTGGAACAGCTGATATAAAAACTGAATGTCAATATAACCTGCCGCTTAAAAAATGGGAGAAGAAATGTGGAAGATCATATTAAACGGTGGCAGAAAACTTTCTTCTCTTTTCTTTTCTTTAAAAAAAAAAAAAAAAGAAGAAAAAAAAAAAAAAAACCCCGAAATCAATCAGGTTTTACTTCGTCTCTAAACATATGTTGTTAACATGATTGGTTAAGAGAAATTCGTAGGACTAACGGTTTGCATTCAAGCTCTTGTTTTCTTATATTAAACTTTTTGGTAGAGAGCGGATTGTTGTGTCAGCAGCTGCTGAATTTATACTACTTGTCCTTTTTTTGGTTTATTTTTTAGTTTCAGTTATTTTTAGTATATCAACTTCTATCTTACTCAAAAAACGGTTTTAGGCACGGCAATTGGATTACGTTGATAAGTTATTACTTTAATTTCTTGCAGGCCACCCCTGGGTTCAAGTTGATGGTGTGGCTCCTGACAAACCTCTTGATTCTGCGGTATTGAGTCGCTTGAAGCAATTTTCTGCAATGAACAAGCTCAAGAAAATGGCCATCAGAGTAAGTCTCTAGATGTCTTGAATGGCTGAAATGAAACACGTGGAGTTGATATGTAATTCTGTAACTAGATCAAACTAATTTTTATATTTAATTTGTTGTTTTCATTTTTGTTTGGCAGGTAATTGCAGAGAGCCTATCTGAAGAAGAAATTGCTGGCCTAAAAGAAATGTTCAAGATGATCGACACCGACAACAGCGGTCAAATTACTTTCGACGAACTTAAGGCTGGATTGAAAAGATTTGGTGCTAACCTTAAGGAATCCGAAATTTATGACCTAATGCAAGCGGTAAGTTCATAAATCAGAATTACTTGTTCGAATGTTCCATTCCTCATGTCTTGGGTTATGATTTTTGGGGGTGTAATTCATTGAGGATGTTCTTGATTTGACTATATCCTTGGGTTTGCAGGCAGATGTCGATAACAGTGGAACAATTGATTATGGAGAATTTGTCGCCGCAACACTTCATTTGAACAAAATTGAGAGAGACGATCACCTTTTCGCAGCTTTTTCTTACTTCGACAAAGATGGAAGTGGTTATATTACTCAAGACGAGCTTCAACAAGCGTGTGAGGAGTTTGGCGTAGAGGATTTCCGCCTTGAAGAAATGATGCAAGAAGTTGATCAGGATAATGTAAGTATTCCTTTTGTAATGATACTGTATCTGCACCGATGGAACATTTGATTGTCCAAGTTAACGCTGTAGCTTACTCAAAGGATCAATCGTTTGTATGGCAACTCAAGGACGTAGAAAACCATGCAAAATTGCATTTTGACTCTTAACTAGATTGCTTTGCATATTGTAACTGATTTTTTCAGTTTGACAGTATTTTACACGTGTTTTAATTTGAAACGGTGAGGCTATGATAAGATAGATCTGCATACATTGTGAGAACTTCAGGTTTTATTTTTTTGGTTTACTGATTAGTTCAGATGGAAGTTTCAATTAAAATTCTAAAGCGGAGTATACTCTTCTGTCATGGAAAATTCTTTGGATACTAGGGCGGACACCGGTTTAAAATCTTTGCGTACTTTTAGTGAGAATGTTAACCTGACTTGGCTTACGTTCCAATCCATTTCATGTCCAAAACCTTAACCTTTTTTTTCATTTTCTTTGCTCTAATTTTACGCAGGACGGGCGCATAGACTACAACGAGTTTGTGGCCATGATGCAAAAAGGAACTATCGGTGGAAATGCAAAGAAGGGCCTACAAAGTACTTTCAGCATTGGGTTCAGAGAGGGCCGTAAAGCGTAGGATTGAAAGTAGCGAAAAGGTTCTTGTTTCTTTTATCGTCTTTTCATTTTTTTTTCCCCTCCGATTTTTTCGCATGCTTTACGAGGGATTTAAGATTTAAGATTTGTACAGTAAGGAGCTGAAAATGCTCTTCTAAGATAGAGCCAGGGCCTCGTTTATGCTCTTTGTATTTTGTGGAGATCCTCTGCTTGCCATGACTCCTTCACTATACCTATTTTGTACAACTTGAGAAGAATAGTTTTTTTCCTTTTTTTTTTTTTTTCTTTTTTTGGTCAGTCTGTTTAATTTGTTTATTTTCAATATATGAAACTCAAACTCACTTGAAAAAAAAACATTTTGTTTTTCACTTTGGTCAAATTAAATGACAGGGGTGCTCTCAAGTATTTATAACAACATTCATTGGTAGACGTGACATTTTTAGAAAACATATATTAGATTGGCATGAAAATTTTTTAGGCACTAGCAATAAGATTAAAATGACAACTTAGTATGCCAAAAATATCCTCATTTTCAACCACTTTAACCTTTCCCTTTCTTTTTCATACTCTAAACAGTGACTATTTCATCTAATCTTTTGCCAAATATTGATCAAGGACCACTAATCTTTCTAGTAAGCTATAAATGAACTATAGCGCATATCCGAAAATCACTAGTCATGTGGTGGAATATTTAAATTACTCGTTTTCTTCTGTAAGATCTTGGGTTCGTGCCTTGGTTTCACAAGATTTATTTGCATACGCAATTCTTTTATCCTCGTATCTCTGTTTTTTTTCTTCTTTTTTTTTTTTTTAACTTGAGGTTGAAGGATTCAAACTTTACAGTTTTGTTTGGTATTCAAGTTTAACTTAATTTAAACTGTATTTTTCATTTTAATATTTGTTTTTTTTTGAAAAGTTAACAAAATTTATAACTAGTTTTTGTTAAAAATTTCATCTTCAACCAGCGAACCAAACGCATGCATACACCTTTAGATAGAGTCAAATGTGATATTATTATTAGATTATGCCTGCTTTCATTCCTCATAACTTTTTTAAGAAAAAATAATGTTATAATTTGTAAAAAAAAAATAAAAAATAAAAAAAAAGACATATCTTATCCTTTTTTTTTTTTTTCCTTGCAATTATTGGCATGGCCTTTTTTTTTTTTTTCGGTAGCAAATTATTGGAATTGCTCATCCCGTAGATCGTAGTGATACGAAGTATACATCTATACATCTTTATATTTTGTTATTTTTTCCCAACACATTTTAAATTTTTACATTTTTTAAATCTAAATAATTCATTTTCAACTAAATACATATTTGTAAAAGTTAAACTCCAATTGTCACCGTAAACAACCTCCAGTTTCAGTAAAAATAAAAAATAAAAAACAATGAAGTGCTGTTTTTTCTCCTTTAAAATATTATATATATATATATATGTATGTATATTTGGCTTTCAAAAAGTGGTTACAAAGTATACATTTATATATATTGCTATTTTTTTCAAATACATTTTAAATTTTTACATTTTTTAATTTAAATAATTCATTTTCAATTAAATACACATTTGTAAAACTCAACTACAATTGTCATCCTAAACAACCCCCAGTTTCCAGTAAAAATAAAAAATAAAAACCAATGAAGTGCTACTTTTTCTCCTTTATAGTATATTATATATATATGTAAATATATATTTAGCTTTCGAAAACTGATTAGGAAGTATACATCTATACATATTGCTATTTTTTCTAATACATTTTAAATTTTTATTCTTTTTAAATCTAAATAATTCATTTTCAATTAAATGTAAATTTGTAAAACTCCAACTCTAATAGTCAGCCTAAACAAACCCCGTTTCCAGTAAAAATAAAAAATAAAAAAACAAGGAAGTGCTACTTCTTCTCCTTAATAATATTATATATATATATTTATATATATTTGGCTTTCAAAAAGTGATTACTCTTCTTAACTTTGCATTTGTGGGGGATACAAAACGGAATCTGGCACCCTCTCAACCGGCATATCCTCTTTCTTTAGGGAGGGCCATGCCATCCACGCCCCACAACAGTCAGTATGTCGTTTATTCCATTATTGTTATTGTGGTTCCATAATTCTAAAATACAACTTTTATAATTTCAAATTTTCTTTCTTCAATAAATTCTCAAAATTAAGTGGTTACAAACATAGGATAACACTAATTAACATCCGAAGATATAAAATTCAAATATCTTATCTTTAAGTTAAAAAAATTTTCTCAAAATGAAACTGATTTATAACCAGTTTAGTTTATCAGTTGGAATTAAAATTTTCCAACTTATTTTTTTTTCTTTTTTGAAAAGTTAACAAAAATTTTAATTAGTTTTTGAAAAGTCAAACAATTTCAATACAAAAATTTTCGTTTCAACCAATGAACCGAACGCAAGCTTATTGTAAGCCGTGCAAAAATAATATACGAGCAATATCGTAATCACACGAATTATAACAAGTGTCGTCATTTTAAATACTAATGATTGCAAATAGCATTTTTATTATTGTCATTAATAAAATAGCATGTGATCAGTTGGTTTATCTAACCAGACAATTCCAATTGTTTTTTTGTCTTTTTATTTAAAAATAAACTAGTTTTAGTATTCAAATTTTCAATTCTAATTTACAAACTCAAACTTTAAAAGGCTATAATCTTGTTATTTCAAATCAAAATAATATAAATTTTTTTTAAATCGCATAGAATTTCGAATAGAACGAAATAAGATCCGTAATAGTATTTTATTCAAACACATTTTAAGTTTTTACATATTTTAACTCCAAATAGCTTATTTTTAAACAAACGCACAACACCAAAACTCAACCCAACCCCAATTAAAAATAACTCCAAATTCTAACTCAAGCGAACCAACCAAACAACATCTAATTTAAAAACATTTTTAAATTTCATTTTTGTTTTTAATATTTTTTCTCGTCCTCCTTCATCTTAGATACGACGTTTCTCTTTCTTTCATCCCTCTTTTCAAACACTGTCTCTTAGCCAACCCTCTATCTCCTCTCTCTTTGTCAACCTCCTTTTCCCTTTCTCTATGTGGGTTTGCTCTCTCTGTCATAGGGAAATGCTGCCATTGAAGATCACAAGGTGTTGTCATCAAATCACCATTCGTTTCCTTCAGGAGCGATGTTCCAATATTGAACCTTTTGTTTCCCTTCGTGCTTTTATGCTGCATCATTTTCCATACGATATTGGTCCTTGACGGTTATTGTTTATTTTG
>JAFMPE010188924.1:193-17701 GCA_024759925.1 Ficus religiosa | reverse complement strand
AAAAAAATTTATTCTGAAATTTTCTGTAAGGTTAAGTATTTAAGACTAAGGTTTAAGTTAAGCAAGCATGGTAACGGTCCACGTTTACGTAGTCGTTCCTAAGTGGATGGCCGAGGCGTTACAAGGACTTTGATCCGGAATTTTCAAATCCTTCTTCAATTAATAATGAAAACCTAGACAGTATTCCTGGAGGCATCTTTTTATAGGCTTCAAAAAGAGGTGTTAGAAACTTGGATTGATGAGATTTTAATTCAAAATTAATCTGAGATTAATGTGAATAATGCTTTAGGTTATAACCATTCATCTTCAGATAATCCTTTGATTAATTTTGGATTAATCATCCACTAATGCTCATATTAAACTGCATATTAAACATGCACACTAAAGCCCTGTAATATCAACAGATCTTCGGATAATCCTTTGATTAATTCTGGATTAATCATCCACTAATGCTCATATTAAACTGCATATTAAATATACACACTAAAGCCTTGTAATGTCAGTAGATGACTGTTGATATTTTGAATTTATTCAAAAAAATAAAAATAAATTTGAATTTATGTTGAAAAGATTCATCTTCAGATTAATCCTTTGATTAATTCTGAATTAATCATCAACTAATGCTCATATTATACTGTATATTAAACATGCACACTAAAGTCCTGCAATATCAATAGATGATTGTTAATATTCTAAATTTATTTAAAATAAAAATTAATTTGGATTTATGTTGTAAAGAGCTAATTAAAATTTGCAAAACGAAGTCCGTGTGAAGACGAATTTGATGGATCGTCCCACATTGGGCCCCTAACCCACCAGGGTGGTGATTTGCCAAACTTGATGGACCGACATTCGCGTAACCCACATTGGGCCGCTAACCCACCGGCCCAAATTTGATGGACCGACATTTGCGTAACCCACATTGGGTCCCTAACCCACCGGGGCGGTGATTTGCACCTCTTGCGCGTGAGAGAGCCTCTTGGATACACCATTGTTCCCAAGTCCATGAGTGTAAATTCTTATAAAAAGTTCATCAAGTCTTTATATCTAAAACAATATGGGACTCCAAATTTAAAATCAAATTTTCAACAAAATTATATTTCATTGGGCATATTTTGAGCATCAATTTTTCATTTAACTGAATACGAGTGTATAAATATATGATTTCGATCTCCTAGTGACAAAGAACGTAAATCTACCAAGATCCGTTACTTTTACTAAGTAGATCTCACTTAAATTTGGATATCAAAATGGCTCATCAAAATGGTTTTAAACCATTTTTTCCAACAAGATCTGCACCTTCTTTGATTAGTCTCTGATTGCACCTTCTCCTACGCCAAGGCATTCATTGAGGATGATCTGGTCCGATCTTCAATGTTGGGAGGAAGACGAGAGAGATATGACGACGAAGAGAGAGAGTTCTGGTTACCACCTCACTGACCTCTGAGGCATGTTGCTCAAAACGAAAACAGAAACAACGAACATCAATCATCATAGCTCACGGTGTGACTTACCACCGGCACCGGAACTCACGAGAAGGAGATCCTGCATATATGATGAAATCACCCGACGGCGTGAAGCTTAACACCTTCGCTTCTCCCAACATCGCCACCAGTCACCACAACGACGGAGTTTACTGAGATTACCGAAGTAACGAGATCTTCATTGGGAGCAGGGCAAGTTACAACGGTCATCGGGCTGATTTCGTCAGATCTGCAGGATCTCCGGTGCACGATTCCATTGGTGCCTCCATTGACGATGATACCAACCTCTTCCGGAGACGACGCCAGAGCACTTTGAGTGATCTCCGGCATCAAAGGATATGAGCTCCGATGTTAGATTTAGAGAGAAAGGTGCAGAGAGAGAGAGAGAGACATGTCTGTGAATTGTGGAGAGAGAGGAGTCACGATCTGTGAGTTCAAGAGGGAGAACTGTGGATTGCGATCTGTGGATCGTCGGCGGAGAAACAGAGAAAAGGAGGCGAGAGAGCGTCTGCAAGTGGGATGGAGTAGAGAGTTTTAGAGAGAGAATGAGGAGATATATATATATATATATATGGAAATGGTCTGGGAAGAGAGAAGGGAAAAAAATCTGATTGAAAAATATTAAGTAAGCCGCAAGGGTGAAAAGGAGAGTTCATCGTGCACCAAAAATGAAGAAGAAAAAAAAAAAAAAAGGCTAAATTATTGTCAATCAATGAAGTGTTTGGTGTTTGAGTTGAGTTGAAATTTTAAATTTGAATAGTAATTTTTGTTGACTTTTTAAAAAAGATAAAAAATTTTTTCAGAAAAGATAAAAATTTTATTAGAAAAAAATAAAAATTTGAGTTTAAACTTAAACTCCAAACGAAACCTAAAACTAAAAAAATTATGAGGGATATCTAGATAACTATTTCCTTTATTTTCTCATAAGTAAATAAATAAATAAAGGAATTTATAATTAAATATTTTTTTAAGAAGATTTTTAATAGATGATCTAAATTTTTAAATATTAATTAAAATATCTTTTTTTTTTCTAAAATAATTAATCAATTGTTTTAAATAATTAATCAGTGATGGATTATAAATTAATAATTAATTAATTATAAGATAAATTATCAAATTTTATAATTATCTGATTAACCGTTAATTAATTATGAAATTTTATAATCAATTATTAATTAATTATTAATTAAATATTGATTAATTTAATATGAAAAATGATAAATAATTATTTTCAAAAAAAAAAAATTGAACCACCTGTATTAAATTAGTTGACCAAAAAAAAAAAAAAAAAAACCAGGCTTCCTAATTTTTCATAAATAAATAAGAAAGCGACAACTGAATATATAAACTTGGCGCATCTAGTGGAGATAGCCATTGTCCTTTCTGCTTCTAATCACCTTGCTGTTTTACCAGTGAGGAAGATTGAGGAGTATAAAAGCGTGGCTCTCTGTCCGTCTCTCTCTCTTTCCATTTCACACTTTTGCTGTCTCATCTTCTGCGTCGAAACAACGTGAATCCTCTGGAAGAGAAAAGAAGAAGAGGAAGCTCCGGCGAGGACTGAAAATGGCGGACGATATTCTGTATTTCGAGCTCAACACTGGCGCTAAAATCCCTTCCGTTGGGTTAGGGACATGGCAGTCCAGCCCTGGTTTGGTCGCCGACGCCGTCACTGCCGCCATTAAGGTCTCTCTCTCTCTCTGTGTTTTCAGAGCTAGCTACTGTTATAATGAAAATTATCGCCATTTTAGTAGTTATTTTCGCGATCATTGCTTGGAGTACTACTCAAAGTAATTTGGAATCCAAACGCTTAAATTTCCTCAAATTGTCGTCCGGTTTTTTTTTTTACCGCTAATTTTTTTAGACTATTGTGCTCGAATTTATGGTAATTGAACAAGTAATAGGCACTGACTCGAGGCATCAGCTTTGATTGATTAAAATATATAAATATAATCGCTTTTTTGTGATTAAGTTTTGGAGATTTCTGTATCGAATCTGTTTTAATTGTTAATCAATCTTTGAGGCTGTCTAATGGAGATAAATGTGTCGCCTTTGCGGTTTAATATGAAAATAACTTTGTTTGCTTTGTCACTCCAGGTTGGATATCGCCATATCGATTGTGCTCAAATTTATGATAATGAGAAAGAGGTAATTCCACACAATTTTGCTCAGTCTATCTTCTCGAGCTTTTAATTTCCATTCTCATCAAGCATTGTCGTCGTTTTTGTTTTATGTGCGCAAGAGTGAAATTGCTTTGAGAGATTGATCTTAGTATTGGTCAAGGTGTATTTGCTCTGTTCAATTATACTTATTTCTCATAGTTTATGCTTGATTTTTTGAAATCTATTCTCCAAATTCATTTTTTTTGTTTTTAATGCCTGGTTTATTGTAAATGATGCAAGTGAAGATTTAGGTTGTTATCTTTTCATTCTGATGGGTAAAATCAGAATCAAGAGATACTATGTGAATGTGTAATCCATGGATTTGCATGGGACGGAATTATAATGTTTAATTTTCTCTTGATGTACTAGTCTCTTATTTATTATTTGATCTTTCCCCATTGTTTGTGTCTCTCCTTATAAATATGTAAAGTGTGCGTGTATCTCTGGAATGTTCATGATTTCAGTATCGCTGATATAACTTAAGCCCATCAGACGGAAATGCAACTGTCAAGGTGATGCACTGGTAGATATAGATAACTTATATTCTATTTCAATTAGAAGAAACAAAACTTTCTTATTTAAAAAAATACGAAAAATTAAAAAAAAATAAAAATCACAAACCTAGTTATTATTTTCATTTTGGCCTGATATATGTAATATTTGAGTGGTGGCTAATTCCTAGACCTTTTATTGTTTGGATTTGTACGACCATCTTTTGGTTAGCTTTATGTTCTACACTCCTCTCGGTAATTGACATTGTTTAAGCTTGACAGGTTTTGAAGGCTACCTCATCTACTTTTTGTTCTTGTAGTTTGGTTCTGCTCTAAAGAAGCTATTTGAAGATGGCGTGGTCAAGCGTGAGGATTTGTTCATTACCTCTAAACTATGGTTTGTTTTCAATTTGAACTGTATATGCTAATACAAAATAGCTCTTTTATCGTCTGCCTTGATTAGATTTTATTTTACATATTTCGTTTTATTTCGTTTACCTGTTTTTGGATGGAAAAATGAAAGATGGGATATTGGGAGTCTACTCCTCCCCCACACAAAGTAGTATATTAACGTAAAAGATATTTCTGTTTCCAAGCTTTACAGTTTTTGAAACTAAGACTTTTAAACAACCGTAAAATGAAATCTTTGTTTTTCCTTTAGTTTTCAACACTGACTTAGAATACCACCTAAACAGGTGGGTTCTAGAATTGAGATTCTTGAGTTGTGCAGTAACTTAAAGCATAAAGGAATCAAATTCCTGATCTTTTTTCTAGAGAAAAACTTGGTCAAAACCTTGAACAAACTTATTTATGAATAAATCAATAGAAAATTTTCCTCTTAGTTCTTCCATCTAAATATATCCAAAGGAACTTTTATGTTCTACATATCTTAAAAGCAAGGTGGTCCACAGGAATACTGATCATGCACCAGAAGATGTACCAAAGGCACTGGAAAGAACTTTGCGAGACTTGCAGCTTGATTATGTTTACTTGTACCTTGTATGTATCACCTTCAAACTGATTTACAACTAGCACCTTGATTGTGTTGTATTGTACCTCTTATGTCTAGTGTAACTTCCAAACTTATTTCGAAGTAGTTTCTCATAGTTGTGGAGCAATTATATGCTTCAAGTCAATTACCTTCATAGAAGTCTGGTACAAAGAAAATTGTGCCTAGAGTTGAGTGGTGGAGCCTAATTATTGCCCTAGTTCTGTTTCTAGGGTTTAGAGAGAGGATAGGGCAAAACACAGAGTTTGAAGGTGTCTGACTTTCTCATTTAACCTTCTTCATCATAGTGAATTACTACAATGGCTGAAAGTGGACAGAGCTCTCATACTGAGGGAGAAACAGTAGAAATCTTGTATGTTCTTATTTGTTTATTTTCATCTTCTAGTTTATTGCTCTCAGTAATTACGAATTAGGATGTCCAAGTCTTAAGACATAGATCCTGGTCAAGGAAACTTCTGTGTTTAAAATATTTATTTAGAGAAGAGGTGCCATGAGAAGTAGGATCATTTTTTTCGATATTGAATTTGAAGAGTAAGTCGAGAGTTCTATGCGTATGACTATTTCCCGTCAATCTAGCAAATTAACTTGTGGTAGATGCATATTCCCTATTCAGATTTGTAGGTAACAAATGTCTGCTTTTTGAAATTGTTACTGTCCTATTGATGAAATTATTCACCACTAACCAAGTGAAGCCACTCGATATTGAAGATCCACTGGCCAGTGCGGATGAAGAAAGGATCAGTAGGCTTCAAGCCTGAAAACCTTGATCAACCGGATATACATGCTACCTGGAGAGCAATGGAAGCGCTTTATGATGCAGGCAAGGCTCGGGCTATTGGTGTAAGCAATTTTTCTATGAAGAAGCTGGGAGATTTGTTGGAGGTGGCACGTGTTCCTCCTGCCGTTAACCAGGTGGAATGTCATCCTTCCTTAAGGCAGGCCAAACTACATGCACTGTGTAAATCCAAGGGAGTTCACCTATCTGTGAGTGTGCCTCCATTAATTTGCCTTTTTTTTTTGGTGTGCATGTTGTTAAATTATTGGGTTCTTGATCTTTTAGCTGAACCAGTTCTAAGAGGTTATCTATATATCTTGGGGTAAATTTCAAACTCTATATTGTCATAGGTAGACATTTCATATGATACTGATATGTCTCTTTCAGGCATATTCACCTCTGGGTTCTTCTGGCACTACGTGGATCAAAAGCAATGTCCTCAAGAATCCAGTTGTCAATAAGGTCGCAGAGAAGTTAGGGAAAACCCCTGCGCAGGTTGCTCTTCGTTGGGGCCTGCAAATGGGTTATAGTGTTCTTCCTAAAAGCACCAACGAATCAAGAATTAAAGAGAATTTTGATGTTTTCAGTTGGGCTATACCTGAGGACTTGTTTGCGAAGTTCGACGAAATTGAGCAGGTAAGTATTTACTTGATACTTGAGAACTTGACTCATTTTTGTTGGTACTGATCATCGCCAGCGAAGTCATGGTGACTCTTGGCTCCAAAGAAGCACAACATCTAGAGCAAGAGCAATTCACTTTTCTTGAATGATCATTGTTGTAAAGAATGTTCGATTGTTGATAGTTGAAAATCTCTTACTGGTAAATTGGTGTTCGATTTGCAGGCAAGACTCCTAATAGGAACCTCATTCATTCATGATACTTACGGTCCATATCGAACCCTTGAGGATTTTTGGGATGGTGAAATCTGAGTAGTTATATCAGCAGCCTAAATGCATGGGAGGAAAGGGTCAGAAACTGCATATGCTACTGGTTTATTCATCTGTTACTGAAAATTCTCACAAAACGCTGGTGTAGTAGACTTCCTTATTTTCCTATTAAGCAAACAAGAATTTCATTTGATTCTGGTAAATCCGGTTGTAAAAAATGGTCTTAACTTTCTTATTTAGAAAATATGGATTCCATTTGGTTTACCAAAATGCCTTGGTTTGCTTGAAGTTTTGGTGGTGAAATTATTGAGAACTTTTACGACTCATTAGACTTGTGCTCAGTGTCGGTTCAAACATGTGAACAAGCTAATTGTGTCTTTATTTAAAAATCTGGAAATTATATTACTTGTTATTAGAATTTTTTGTATGGACCATTTTGTCTTGCAAACTATTTATTTACTATCACCACATAAAAAAAGTGACATGTCGTTTGACGTAAGGAAAGAAAAGGGAATTCTGACTGGACTTTCGAAAATGAATTGTCGTTTGATCTTGTGAAACGCTTTGCCCGTTGTTCTTGAAATGACAATGCTGTTATAGAGCGACAGAGAAAATTTTGGATCACTAGTGTGAACCGGAAAATTTGGACTTGAATTGAAAATCTAAGGCTCTGCTTGAATCATATGTTCATTTTTTAACATGAAAAATTTTCTTATTTTAAATTAAAAAGTCATTTCTTTTGATAATAAGATGGTGTTTGGTTGTGTAAAAAATTTTATTTTATTTTTAAACAAAAAGTTGTTCGTAATGAGAACAAATAGTATTGGAAATAGTATATTGTGAGAAAATTTTAAAAAGATTCTTTTTCTTTTTCCAAAGGATATTATACAAAGTAAATTTAAAAAGCATCCTAGGATATTCGACGCCCAAGTCTTTCACACTTTGATAACTTACCCTTTAAGTTTTTTGTTTTAATGATTTACCTTTTAATTTAGGAGATTGTTATATGATCCATTTTGTTGATGACCGAGTTAAATTGCCAAGGAAATAGCACATTTTACCCAAAATTTCAAAATCTAGATCCCGAATCTCTTTAATCCCTCAAATTCCACAAAAATTCCTAGCAAAATTTGTAAAATAAGCCACTATGCAATAGTTTAACAACCTGTAGGGATTAATTGTTAAAAGTTAAAATTTTAGGAAATAAATTGCCAATGTTTAAAAGTTTAGTGGATAAAAGTGCTAAAAATCCTAAATATTTAAGCAAAACCTCAACTCAAACACAACGGAAGGCCTTTTGTTTTGCTACTTAGCGTCCATTTGGTAGAGTTTTAGATTTTACTTCTAACTAGTATAAGAAGAAAAGTAAAAGCTGTGACTTTTGAAAAAGTGTTTAAAATCAAAGTGATTTTGAGGTCAAAATTATCTCTAAATTATTCTAATAAGTACTAAAAATATTAAATGAAGTTTATAATTTCTAATTTAAATTTTATTACAAGTTTTAAAGTCTACACAGAAAAGTTTTTATCAAAAGTCATACATTTTAACTTTGATAATAAACACTATTGAAGAATGGAAGCATAAATTACCTAAACACTTTTAGAAACTATTTTTGAACCCACAAAACCAAAAACAGCTTCCAGAAAACTCTGTCAAAGCAAGCCCTTAAACCCGCAAGTTGACTCTTCCATTTGAAAACCCTAACCCGTAGTACAACAACCTCTGAATCCATTTTCATTCCTTTAGAAACGCCGATGGCTCTGTACTCCATACTCCGAAAGGCGTCCTCCTACGTACTTCCCCTGGCGGTCCGCGCCGTCGGAGCTTCGAGAAACTTCAACGGCACAATCTCCTCCGCCGCTGCCACCGCCACCGCCACCTCCACCGCACTCCAGAAGAGCAACCTCAGCCGCAAGCTCACCCGTGGAAGCTTTGTTCCATTCCTGAGCTTTTCTTCCGAATCTCAATCCAAGCATAGCGCCGATGAGAAGCTCCTCCGCGTCATCGAATCCGAAATCGACTGCGCCGAGGAAACCGAGTCTACTGAAGCGGTTTTTTTCGTAATTCTACTTCTCCATTTTTCCTTCCTTTTGTTCCTTTTATATATATTTGTATATATTTCTAGGTTTTTCTTGAACATTGGGGCGTTCGAATTTCATAAACTTGCATAATTTTCTGCTGAAATGAAAAGTGAAAAGTGAAAAGCTTAGAGTTTATAAGTGTTTGTAAATGGTTAAGAAGGCAGGGATTGTGTGTATCGGCTTTGTGCTACGATCGGTGCACTCTGTTTCCGAATGAGTTCTCTGCGAAATTAAATTCCGGGGAAGGTGGGCAGTTGGATTTCATCTTCCTCATTGAAATTTCGACAATCATCTTCCCCACATTAGAGTAACAGTTCCCTATTTTATATTGTATTAGCATTTTTTTTTTTTCCTCTTTTAGGTAGAGGATATTCCGAAACAAATTCCTTTTGAAATTGAAGATAATCCCGGAGAAAGGATGATTCTCCTTACGAGAAAGTTCGAAGATGAAATTATCAAAGTCGAAGTCGACTTACCCCATCTGTCTACCGGGTACGGGGATGATGACAATGCTGAGGAGGAAGAGGAGGAGCGTGCTGACGATTTAAGCATTCCTCTGGTCGTGAGTTATCTCAAAAGGAACTGGAGTGGAACTGGAGTTGGGTGTCACTGCCTTGCCTGACGAGATTACCATAGATAGCTTGTCAATTAAGCAGCCTGAGGCTTACGAGGGGCGGCTTGCATATGAAGGACCTGAATTCAGGTACGATTTGTTTGCATGCACTTTAGATTTTATTCTCTTAAAGTCTGTTACGGATTTATTTACCTGTGTGGGGATGTAATCGTTTATTTTTCCCGTTTTCAGCGATTTAGATGAAAACTTACAGAAGGCTTTCCACAACTATCTTGAGGTGCGGGCGATTGAGCTGAGGACAGCTAATTTCTTACTCCAGTACATGGCTGCCAAAGAGACAGCAACGAGTACATTAACTAATTGAAGAATCTATAGAATTTTGTTGAGCATTAAACAACTCAAAACTGTTGGGTAGGTAGCATTGCTATAACCTTACTTGCTACTTGTCCTGCTTTTTGATTGTTCAGTACTAGATGTCCACCATGTCTGGGGATGTAATTTCATACTTGAGATTCAAAAGAAAAACGGTTGGAGTATAATGGAGTTGAGTTCCATTAAACATTTCTGGGGAAACAATTTTGTTTGCATGTGAACCTTGTAGAACCCCTTTTTTTTTGTTTTGTTTTGTTTCAAATAGTGATTCAATGATTGTTCAATGTTGTCGTTGTTCAAATGTTCAATTGGTAGACTGCATCTAAATCCCGGGTGCGGGTGCTGGGTTGGGGGGATGCGAAATGCACTCAGTTTCGGAATGGACATGCTTAAATTCAAGTCAACGTGAGCAGAATGCCTGACATATTGGCTGTGATATGGTTAGCACTTGAAAAGAATTGTTGGAATTTCAATTCACGGCCTAAAATCTAAATGAAGCAGCAATAATTATAATATAGTATGAGCTTCAGCAGCTTCGATCTCCTCTTTTAATACTAGAGAATCGTGGAGGAATTTCTTAAACGTTCCTGACTATTTTGAAAGGGCAGACATTTGAATTCACCATTGAAAGTAAAATTTGCCCCCCGCCCCGTCCCCCACCAACACCACAACCCCACCACACACCCCCCCACCACCTCCCCTCTTTTTTTGTGGAAAAGCTTCATTTATGAGAAATTCTTCTTGCCATTTTGTTAAATTGACTTATACGAACTAATATGATTTTCTTTTTCTTTATTAATTAATTAATATTAAAAGCTTTTCATATTGAACGCGTTTAAAACATGTGATTTGGAGGTTTAGCCCTTATTTGGATCAGTATTTGAATCCAAATGTTTCCAATTTGATTTAATTTAAATCCAAATTTAATTTCTCACTTTTTATATGCTCATACCTATCATTTTTTCTCTTTCCTAAACAAACACTTGGCTTCATTGATTCAATTTTGAATGTAAAATTCAAATCCAAGTTATGATCCAAAAATACACTTAAAATGTCTAGATCTTGTTCTCATCTATGCCTCTAAAATTTTCTAGAATTCTTTCTCTATCACTTGATTTTGTTTTTGTTGATTATAGCCCTTTAAATTTTAAAACTCTCACTTTACCTCAAAAATTTGAATTGTTCTGATTTAATCCATTTTATTATAATTCATGTTAAAATAGATGAAAAGAAAGTTTAAATGTGGTCACATAATATTTCTAGTTGGTTCTAACGAAAATTACTCGATTGGGGTTGAATAAAATTAATTTTCTTATATTGTTTTCCTCTTGTTTTTAACTGAAATTCTAATAAATGAAATTAAAGTGAGATTAAATTAAAAATCAAGAAACAAAGTAGGACTTTTAAATTGCAAGCGAGAATGATCTAAAATTCAGGACTTAGATGGAGTTAATCCTATGTTTAGTAGGATGGAAAAAAGGAAGGAAATGGGAGGATGGATAATGGTAGAGAAAATGGAGTATCTTGTTTGGTAAGAATAAAAGAGCAAGGAAACCAAAATAGGATTAACAAAAATTGTAGTGGAGTCCATTAATTTTACACTTAGTTTGGTAGATAGGAAAGAGAGAACTTATAAAAGACGAAAAATATAAAAGACGAAAAATTGAAATGAATAGTTTTCCTTTATTGTTTGTTAGATAGAAAAAAACAAGAAAATTATGAATTTGTAAAATTACTTTATTATTCATCCATTTATATATTTTAGAGAATTTATCCAGTGTAGCATAATTTATAAATGGTAGTGAATTAAACAGCAGAATTTCAAAACATGGTAAATTATAGTATATTTAATTTTTTTTTATTTGTTTTTTTTTTCCAATTTTGCCCTTTTTGTTTTTTGATTTAGATTTCACTTCCCTTGTTTACACTTCTTTCTCTATCTTCCACTCTGATGTCTCTCTCCTTTCTTTCTCTCTCATCAAACCGTCGTCGCACGTCTTCCCAGTGATACAAACCACGCCAACAACGTGACGAAACCCAATAACAAATCTGGGAACAACGAACCCAAGATCTTTCAATTTTGATGGAAATTGCGACCCATTGCTTAGCAAAGCAAAAACCTTGGTATGGTGAAGAGCCACAAATGAGTATGAAAAGTCTGTTTGATAAGTCAATTTGAACGCTACAAGGAATCCTTAATAAGTTTGGATAAGTTTCTTCAAGAACTCAAGAATAATAACTCACAATATGAATAAACATAAAAAATTGCTTCCATAATTTGAAAATCAACCTTATATAGCCGAAATCACAATTTATAAAATTCCTAATCTACCCTTAATGATAAACATGCCTATAATAGAATATAAATAAAGATATTGAAATTCAAATTTTAAATTGAAACTTAAAAACTAAAATAGGATTACAAAGAAATCAAATCTTCTAAACTTCTAGAATCTTGTTTTAAATCTTGAACTTCTTGCAATCTTGAAAACGTAATCTTGACTTGATTTTTTGTTGGAAAACACGCCCACATCAGCTTGGAAACCCCTTGCACGTGTGTCCCAGAACGGACATGCAAGCTAGCCATGAATGGCTCAATGGACGTGTATGGTTGATTGGCTTTCTTTCGGATCAACTTTGATGAGTAAAACCAGCCTCTGTCCACCCTCAGTAGTGAACACACTATCTTCTTATTGTAGAACTCCTCTACAGACTAAGTTATTCAGCTCTTCTTTGAATCTTTTAGCTCGAGCCCTCATCATCTGACTAATTAGAGCTTGAATTGGTTTATGAGTATTCCTTGCAGCCTTGATGTCCTCATCACCCAGTGCCAAAGAAACCTCGACCACTGGATCCCCAGTTATGGCAATGGAATTCCACGTGATGAGGATTCAGCAAATCATTGAGCTCGGGGGGATTAGATCTCAAGGTCACAAGGTCGTCGGAGGTCACTAGAATGGCAAAGAGATCACGACAAAGATCAAAGCTTGACAAAGATGAGATCGCAACTGCGATCAGATCGCCACTGCACCGACGTCTTTTCCTGTCTGTTTGCTCTCTGTCGCCAGTGAGGTTCAAGATCCGACACAGCTACGAAGACAACGGATAGTTGTTGGCTTTTTTTTTTTTTTTACGGGTACTTCGTCGAGGTCAGTGGCTGCTCTATTCGTCGGGGTTGCTCCGGTGGCGACGATGGTGGACTAACTAAATTTGAGTTAGGGTTTGGTTATATTGGAGCTGATTTGGGGTTTTTTGAAACTTTCTGGTTATTTTGCAATAATTTGTAATTGTTTGGAATCTTGTACATATAGAATGTTTTGTTTTCTATTTGGAACAAAAATGTTTATAATTACAAATAATTTGATGAAATTATAAAATCTGAAAAGAATCCAATAGATATAGAAAATTACATATTTATTGGTAAATATATATATATAATTACATTCAGTAAACATACATAGGGTAAAGATGTGGTAAAGGCCCTTTAATATACTCTATTTGTAGAGTCAATTTTTAAACCATTTAGATGTAATCAAACGGTTAAGATGTTACTTATGTATGATAGTTGTAATGCACCTTACCTTATACTAGTGAAGACTAAAAAATTAATTAAAAAAAAAAACTCTTCATGACATGGAACCACCCCCCCTGCAACAAGCCCTATCACCTCCGCCCCCCACATCGATGACCCAGGTTCTCCCCCCCCCCCCCCCAAAAAAAAGCACTGACCAAATCTCGGTCGTTGCTCGGGAGAGGGGGGTGTGCGACCAAATCTGGGTCGTCTGCACGGGGGGAGGTGTAATGACCAACTTTTTAACAGACTCGTGATTTCCTTTAATACCAAGGAAATCTAAGTCTGTACTATGTTTGCTTGTATGAAATGTATGATCTGATTTATCACATTTTTTTCAAAAATTTAAAATTTGAATTTTAAATTAAAAACGTGTTTTATTTAAATTTTTGATATTTTGTAATTTTGATTAAAATTAAAAATCACATATAATCTTTTTAGAAATTTAAATTTAATTTAAATTTAAAAGGACGTGACATTGGAGAAGGATGACACATTGAAGAAGGATACAAGGCATGGATCTACAAAGGAAGGCCGATATATGTTTAGGCTAATTTTTTGTAAATTTTTCAATTTTCTTTTCTCTATGATGGAATCATGATCCACGGCTATTTACATATTTTGCAAACCATGAATGATGTGATGCTAGATAAATATGTTATACTATTTCGCTATGTATTGATAACATGCCATATAGACTAGGAAGTGCCACTCAATAAATATTGTTTATGCATGAAAAACAAAAAACCCTAATTCAAAAGATTGAGTGGGAGAAGGTTTTACACACTAAGATCTATGGCCTCCATCGTTGGTCCAATAGTTACGCATGGTAGTGCCTACTACTCGGGTTCCACCCGAGAATTCCTTTCGGATAGGTATCTTACCTAGAGCGCACACTAATTTGGATTTCCGATAGGATAACAATTTTAGGCATATTTTATGTTTAGATCACCCCTCAATGGGGGATGTAAAATATGGATTCAAAATTGGAAACGATGATTACATACTGATGCTACTTTATTTATTAACCCTCACTCGAGGCTCTGATATTTAAAGTAGTGGACAAATAAGCGATAGTTAATATATATTTAATGGGATTATGCTCCATGAATGAATATGTATTAATCAGAGGAGATCCGTGTTCTTGGCTAGTTCTTCTATGACTACCCCTCGGAAGCTTGGAAAGCAGAAGTTAGGAATTATCATTGTAAGACATGTGTTTTTTAAGGACTTTACACATAAACATTTAGATTGCATATAGATTTTTTTGTTTTATTACAAAACCATTTTTTTTTTTTTTTTTAACTAAAAGGATGTTTGCTCATATTTATTACATATTTTTTTATTATAGATTAAGATGTCGAGCCCATTATCTGTGATACTTACACAAAACAAATTAACCGGTGTGAATTTTTAATGACTGGAAAAGGAACTTGCTTATCATCTTAAACTTTGAGAAACACAGTTTTGTCCTTACCCAACCTCGACCGCCCACACCTGCGATTGATGCTCCTGATAGGGGATTTGTAGTGCTTGAGCACTGGGACAATTCCAACCTAAGTACTATGTGCTATATTCGGGCGAGCATGTCTTACATGCTCCAGAAACAACATAAAGAGCATGAAATTACTAGGCAGATCATGAACAACTTGGAGGAGATGTTTAGTGAACAAACTATCTAGGCTAAGACCGATACTATCAAAGGTCTCATGAACTGCAAGCAAAAGGTTGGAACTGTAATAACCCGAAATTTCGACGACTTGAGATTTCCTTAGATACAAGGAAAAGCTAAGTCTGAATCATGATCAGAGTTAAATAACAGTACATGTTTGAGTTCTCGTTTAATTAGCTACGAAACTCAATAATAGTTTGCTTAGTCAAGTATGAGGCCTTTTTGAGAAAAAAGACAGAATAGAAATTTATGATTTTTATTCCGGTCAAAGTTGACCAAGGTTGACTTTAGGTTGACCAAAGTTTGACTAAGACAACACTGCAGTATAATCAACAGTATGGAAATTATACTGTGGAAAACAGTCATTACGGATGGAAAAGCAAGAATAAGCTATGAGACCACCCTCGAGAAATCAAGCACATTATTTAAGACGATAAGGGCTAAGTAGCTCTAAGTCATAAGCAAAAAATTTATATGCAGCCCAATTAAGTGCAGATGAAATTTGGACTGCAATCCAGTATGACAGTATTGTTTTTAGTGAAAAACAGTATTAATATTATCTAAGTTAGTAAGGAAATAGATTGCATAATCATATGAAGGGATTTTTGGAATCAAGTGGATAATTAAGCATGAATTGGAAGTTAAGTGGCTCTATCCTAGCCGACCACCTCACAGGGACTAAATTGTAAATATTTTGTCCTTAGGGACCAAAGTGCAATTTTAAGAAAAAGTGAGGTAAGCATGATGTAAGCATGATGATGTTATGATGATGTAAGCTTGATGATGTCATGATGATGTAAGCATGATGATGTCATGATGATATAAGCAAATTTCTTGGGCTCCAAGGCATGTAATGGCCGGCCACCTAGGGGGTATTTTAGCAAATATTTTGCTCTCAAGGACTAGTATGTAATTTTGGAAATAAAAATAAATCCAAAAATTAATTATTTTTCACCTATTAATAGGTGAAGGGGGGGTGCCTTTTGGTTCAAAAAATGTGAAATTGTCCCAAAACTATGGCCAAATTTTTCCTTACTCTCTCCCCCTAAAAACCGAACCCAAAGTGAGAGAGAAATTCCATGGAGTGGCCGATTTTGCTTGAAAAGAAAGGAAGAAGAAAAAAAAAGTGAGAGAAAGAGATAGCAAGTTATGGCCGAAAAATATTGGGAGGAAACCAAGCTAGAGTGGGTCGGATTTTGGAAAAGAAAAGCAAGAAGAAATCTAAGTTCGTACCATGTGTTTATGTGATATTTTATGAAAATTATGAATATCAATACAAAATTCATAATTTTATCAGTATAGGGTTGAGTTCTCGATAAATTAGTTACGAGACTCCATAATAGACCTTTTAAGGAAAAAGGCATGACGAAATTTCATGAATTTATGTTGGTCAAAGTTTGAGCAAAAAAGTCAAAGTTGACCAGAAAAGTCAAAGTTTGACCAGAGAGGTCAAATATAAGGCGGTACTGTGATATGATAAACAGTATGGGAAATATACTGCAAAAATCGTCTTTACGGACAAGATAGCATAATTAAGATTTAAAACCACCATAGAAAAATCAAGCACCTTAATTAGGGTATTAAGGACCAAATGGCTTTAAGTAAAAAGAAAAATTTTTATACAGTCCAACTATACATAGATAAATTTTGGACTGCAGTTCAATATAACAGTACTGAATTGTACTATGTATTAGTGAACACAGTATTGGAAATATCTGTATTAGCTTAAAAGTGGACTGCATATTAAGGAACAAGTCAAACAAGGCCTTATGATGACATCACCTAAACTTGGAATTATGACATCATTTTATGAATTAAAGAAAAGAAAACTTTGGAAAGAATTTTGGAGGGTTCTAGACCCATTATGGCCGGCCACTTGGAGGGCTTTTTAGCAAATTGTTGTGCAATTATTTTTTCTTCAAGAGTTTTTAAGCAAAGTTTGGAATAAAAATAAATCTAAAAAATATTTTATTTTAACCTATAAATAGGCCAGGGGGGGCGGATTTTTAGTCAAAAATTTGTGAAATCTAGCCAAACTCTTGCAAATTTTCCTCTCACACTCTCCCTCTCAAAACCAAACTTAAGCCAAGAGAGAAAAAAAAAAAAAAAAAAAAACCCTAGAGCAAGCTAGTAGGGTGGTCGGACTTTACTAGAACCAAGTCAAGGTTTGAAAAAAATTTTAGTACCCCATTAGGGCTAGGAGGCCGGTTGTGGGGGAGGAGAAAAGGGAAAGAAAAAGTAAGGAAGGGAAGGTCCAAGGGTGACTGGATTTTTGGTGAAAAACAAGCAAAGTGTGACTGAATTTTTGGAACCCCATTGGAGGGGAAAACCGGTTGTGGTGGCAGCCAAGGAAAAGGGAAAAATTTTTGGGATCCAAGCTTGAGAACCAAATTCCAAACCCTAGAGGTAAACCCTTTGACCCTAAGCTTTTA